>JANHZU010007955.1:25403-36661 GCA_032468055.1 Acrochordus granulatus | reverse complement strand
ACAGATATTGAAGCTGAAGCTCAAGTACTTTGGCCACATAATGCGCAGGGAGGATGCATCAGAAAAGACTGTGATGCCTGAAAAGATTGAAGGCAAAAGGAGATGGGACGGCAGGGGATGATATGGATAGACAGCGTAGTCAGTGTGGTGGACATGGGCTTGGGCAGACTCCAGGAGGCAGTGCAGGACAGGAAGGAACTGGTGTGCTGTAGTCCACGGGGTCCAAAGAGTCAGACATGACTGTGTTACTGAACAACAACAAACTGTATTTAAGTTCTTGTTAGCTCACATTTGTGCAGTTTGTGCTTGTATCCAGCCATATTATCTTTTATCAGCTTTTTAAAAAAAATTCATTTTTTAAAAAAATAAGTTTTTTCCAATGACTTTTCCCATATGTGTCCCAAAGAGTACTGATAATATCAGAAGTCTTTTTGTGCGATATTTTTCCTAAATGCAGAGAAGTAAGACACTGACCAGAAAGTTTCATAGTGTAATCAGCTGTGTTCACTGACAATGCATAATAGATAGATATGAAATGAGAGACTAAGATTGTAGGATACCTGCTTGCTTTAACTTTAGAATCTATTGTTCCATAGGTGAAGAGGTGGGAGTAAGAATAAAAGCAGAATCAGACTGAAGAAGAGCAAAATGCATACCAGTATTCACATACTGTAAGCTGTTTATATGTACCCTAATCCACAAACCAACAATCATATTTTAGCCCTAGCAAGCTGTAGCAACCCAGTCTGTAAAAGTAATTAATGGTTCAGTTTTTGGGTGGATGCAGTCTGTACAACCTACAGTTACAGTTTAAAGATTCATTACATAGCACTGCCATATATAGATCATAAATTTAATACTTTCTGATATTATTATAGTGCATACAGTTACCATACTTGGGCTTCAAAAGTCCAGAGGACCATTAGAGGACAATGGAATGATGCAGAAAACTCTGATGTTCTGCTGCTCCCTAGTGATCATCCAGATTTTTGCAGTCTATATATGGTAGTTCTCATGGGTCAGTTGTATTAAAGATCAGAGTGTATATTTAGAAGTAAATTTACATTTCTCTTGACATAATATATTAAATGACCTTGTTAGTAAGGGGCAAAATAACCAAACATTTCTCAGATGTCAAACTGGCAGAGCTTAACAAAACTTGTCACAAGATTTGCTCTGATCATTGGTAAATTGAACCACTAGAAACCTCAGTGGACCAATAATGGCTGTTTTTGTTTAATATGTTTTTTTTTAAAATAAGAGGAATCATCAGTTAGAAAGCCCTTATCCTTGATTCCCTTGATCATGATATATCAGCACTTGTATAAATACATCAGATGTAACAACAGTGGATGAAAATAACAATGTTGATGTCATAAGACATGGATTAATGTATGAAAACCTGAGAAAATCGTGAAAAAAATTGTATTACCGACTGCTTTGGAATCAAAATGATGCGTTCTTTTTCCACAGCTGAGTCAGGCAAGAGGAAATCTAAAAGCATCTTCTTCAGGAGATCAATTTAAGAGGCAAATCTAAGAGGCAAATTAAGTGCATTATTTTCCCCAAAAATATTTCTCCCTTTGTTTCTCTTTCATGTCTGGCAATAGATAAAGAAGGTTCCCAGAGATGATGAGGGGCACCAATAATGCACGCACATTCTTACAAATGGGGACCCAACACTCTCCAAATGAATTGAGAACATAAATTCCAGAACATAAGTCCCTAGGTCTCCAACATACCTGGATGGCACTGAATTTGGGAATACCACTGTAGAGTGATGACTTCTTGTGTAAGATGGCACCACAGTAGAGCAATTGCAGCAGAAATCTGAAGGTTTGGCATTATATTAACAATGCCGATCACTGGTGAGAAAATGGAAAAGATCACTGGGGTGTTGCTCAGAGACAGCTACAATCCATTCTCCTACCTCTCTCACTTCAAGCTACAGGTTGCTTCCATTACCAGCCTGTGAGTTCACCAGCTCAGTGCTCAAGGCACTTGGCAATTATTTAGGGGCAATCCATGGAACACAGTATTTTAAATAACAGGGTCCATTCAGTATCTCAGCACCCAGGGAAAACATGTGTTCACTGGCTCAAAATACCTTTTAGTGACACCAGCCATTTGCCAGGATGGAATCATTGTATGTAATGGATAATTGCTCACCAATTAAACAATTTGGAAACCATGAGGCAAGATCATTAAAGGAGAAACAAATGGAAGGCAGAATGGCCTTTCTGAAAGCAGCAGCAACCCGACAGAGTAGCTTTGGAGAAAACACACAAAACTTTTGCCAGGATTTTTGGAGAAGGGAGATTGTTACCCACAGCCTTCCAGACCTGACTCCCAATCCAGACTGACTTAGAAAATGGATAGGTCCATCTATAGAAAATATTAACATTGCTGTAGAATTGTCAATTAATATTTTTCTTTAAGTACAGTATGTGGGATATCCTACTTGTTTGTAGATACATTGGTTTTTGTTTATTTATATTACATTTATATTCCTTTGTCCTAATTGGTCCCAATTAGAACCATAAGTCCTAAGTTGAGGACTACCGGGTTCCCTGATCAAGCAATGCTGTCTGTCTAGGAGATATGCTTCTCTATACAGTGTCTACCTTCTGGAATGATGATTTGCTCTCTAGTTTCAGTGGCTGAGCTGTTAAGATGTTGGGATTGTCAGCTGGAAGGTTGGCAGCTTGGCAGTTTGAGACCCAAGTGCTGCTGCATAATGGGGTGAGCTTCCATTATTTGCTTCAGCTCCTGCCAACCTTGTAGTTCAAAAGCATGTAAAAATGCAAGTAGATAAATACATACCACCTTTGGTGGGAAAGGTAACTGCATTCTGTGCCCTTTGGCAAATAGTCATGCAGGCCACATGACCATGGGAGCATCTTCAGTCAAAAGCTGGCTCCCTCAGTTCTGAATTGGAGATGATCATAGTTGGCCATGACTGGCAGGGGAAACTTTACCTTATCTTAATAGAAAAAGAAGAAGCTAAAGTGCTCTGGGATTTTACAATTTAAACAAACAAGCTTCTTCCACACTATATCCCAGAGTTAACAAATGACAGTAAGAAAGACAAAAAGGTCTGGATGGTGGACATGGCAATACTTGAAGACAGCGGAAAGAACTGGAGAAAGTCACAAAATACAAAGACCTGCAAACAGAAGTAGAACAATTGTGGCAAAAGAAAGCAAAGGTAATATCAATAGTACCAGATGTCTTGAGTGCAATCCCAAAACATCTGGAGCACCACCTGAACATCAGCAGCTCTGATGAAATCACCATGATCAGTTCTAAAAAGCAGCTTCACTTGGAACTGCTTACATATTGTAATGATACCTTTAATACCATCAAACAACTTCTGCTTGTCCCAGGTCTTTGATAGTTGGATAAAAATGCCAAATCCAGTCTAAACATCTGGCTAACTGTGCAACCAACCATAATAATAATAATGAAATGGACTCAGTCATTGGATCTGCCTTCTTATCCATTGGAAATATCTGAAGTGGAAATGGGACGATTTCATGGCTGTAAATAGCTTTTACTAATAGCAAAGGTTTTGTTATCCTCAGAATATATAATGTCTTCTTTCCTTTAACTGCCAGCCTTGTTAAAGATAAACTAAACAATCTATTCTGAATAGATTGTATACTACTTAGGGAGTTTGCTTCACTTTGCTTCTTATTTCTTTCTTATTCTTTTTCAGGAGGGAAAACAAGGAGGTTCTCTCAAGCATTACCTTTCTACATTCCTCAAACCTCTGCAATTGTCCTTATCTTGTAATCTGATCACCAAACAATATCAAATAATATACTGCAATTGCTTCATTTCCCTCCCTTCCAGTCCAGCATCATTTTGTCCTTCCCCTTTCTATTATGCTCATTGCAGAGACACTGAGAAACCCTAATGGCCAGCTGTGCAACCTTGCACTTTCCTGACAAACCTTTGGCAGGCTGTCTTGAAATGAAAGACTTAAGGTCAAGGTCAGGTTTTAGAAACAATAAACGAGAACAGAAAAGGAAGCCAAGGTTAATTTTCTTCTTGGTATCACCTTGGCTGGTTTAAGAGAGATATTATTGAAAATCTGGAGTGGCAAAGATTCTCCAACCTACCATATGACACTACTGCTCTGGGAGTGGCACTGGTTGCCAGTAGGCTTCTGGGTACAATTCAAAGTACTGGCTATCGCTTACAAGGCTCCTCATGGCTCCTCCCTTATTTGAGTCCGTTGGACTGGGCAGCTATAATAAATTCAATAAACTAAATAAATATCTTTCCCAAAGCTCATTTTGAAGATTTTCACAAGTTGTTGAAAACCTGGCTGTTCTCTCAGGTTTTGAAGTAGGATATGTGTGGTGATTGGTTGTTATTAATTTGCTTGGACGTTTAGGTACTTCTTTATTCTTTTAGTATTTTAAGTGTAAGTTGTCCAAAATCATTTTGGAGTTGGATGACTTCAGAATTTACTAGAAGAAATAAAGAAATAAGATGGGCGATAAATGAAATATACTCTAATGTGATGGTAGAGCATAATAACATCTATATTAAAAATTAATTAACTGTTGCCTTATAACAGATCAGCTATAGATCACTGAACTTTGCTTATTTAGAGTCTTTCCTAATGTGTACATGCTCATAGTCTAAACATTACATTGCTTTTATGTTAGGGCTACGTGTATGTACAAGAAGCAGAGGCAGACTATATCTTCATCTCAACCTCAGCCATAAGTGCAATAAGTTTAGGGCGTCCTTCATTGTTCTGGCATTAAAACAATGCTTCCTCCTTATTCCAAGACCAGCCTCAATCAATGTGCATAAATCTGATAGGATTTTATTTCCCCACATCTTCAGGGAGAAGTCTAAAACTTCTGTTTCAAGTCCTCTGCAAGGACTTGAAACAGAAGCAATAGACAAGGCTTGGCAATGAAGACAGCAAATATCATATTGGTATATTTGGCTGTTGACTTAAGGACAGGTTGAGAGCACACAATGCAGCAATAGGGAAAGACTTTTAGATAAGCAGATGCCTGGTTCTTCAGGAATCCAAGAAAGCATGGTCTATCTCAGCAGCAGCAATTGAACCAAGGTCCTTTAGCATTCAAGGCATTGAGCTTCAGATGCTTTGTGGTTTCTGTAACAAGGCCCAACCACTGAAATAGCTGCCAGGATTGCTCTTGATGGATCACAAGGAAATTAGTACTTCTCAGACTATCATTGCATGCCTTTTCTCAGGCATCTTCCATTCACTTTTTTTTTAAAAAAACAATATTTATAGTCCTGGTGTAAGCATTACACAAGGAAATTATCAAGGGCTTAACAATACTTAGCTTGGGAATGTTGCCTCTTTGTTCAATTTCACACAGATGCATACACTTTAGAAAAGTGAATAGCTGAGGTTTGAGGTGTGGTATTAGGACTACTATTAACATTTGCTCAGAAAAGAGTACAATGGAGTCTTTTTATACAACACCTGAGCCAACCGCTGCCAGGTTGATCGTTCCCACGTTCCTAAGATGAGACATTATCTGGAAAGACAAAATTTCCCACCTGTTTTTTACATGCTCTTTTCATAAAAATGAATAATATATGGCCAGCAAACATTCAGATAAATGATAATGTGGTTCCTGATTATGTTACAATGCAAGACAATACCAAACAAGGAAGCCAGTCATTGAGTTTTGGAAATGGCCAACATTTCAGATAAGGATGTTTTGGTCAGCTAAGAAGATTAAAATTAATTTATAGCAAAGAAAATATCAAATTCTATACTGATGAGAAGGAGGAGATTTATTCACAATCAAAACTGCACTTGCAGAACCAGAAGAGAAATAAAAAGATATTGAATGCTTTGCTTCAACACAATCTCCAGTGTACACAATCAAACAGAAATGAAAATTACAAGGAAATGCATCACAGTTAGAGGTTCACAGAACTCTAGGCTAAGAATGTTATGGGAAAGGATTAAAAAATATCAGATCAATTATAAGCCCTAATTATAAATAAAACATAAGTTTAAAAAAATAAAACAATTGTAGTTCTTTTGTAATTATTCTTTTTGTTTTATTTTGAATTTCTTGTAAATTGCTTTTGTTTTGTTTCCCACACTGGAATTATTTTTAATGACCCAAATTGAAGTCCATCCATCTTAAAGTTGCTGACATTGAGAAACACTGCTCTAGACTGCTACACAAGGACATCCAGTTGCACGGTGAGTTCAGCAGCAAGAATATGGTTGAAAAAGTTCAGCCTAATTCTTGGTGTTTTATGGGATTTAAAGATGGAAGTGGAGTAGAAGGCAAACCAAATCCAAATACATTCTCAAAAAACCCAACATTATTTAATTTTTAATATTTTGGGGTGATGAAAATGGAGGCAAGAAAACTCTAAAAGGAAAAATGGATTGAATTCTTGTCCTTGACAACCCCAGTTCCAAATAACTATAAACCTTTTAGTCCCTTGGACTGCAAGAATATCAAACCATCAATTCTAAAGGAAATCAAACCTGACTGTTCATTGGAGGGACAGATACTGAAGCTGAAGCTCAAATACTCTGGCCAATTAACGCAAAGAGAGGACTCATTAGAAAAGACTGTGGTGCTGGGAAAGATTGAAGGCAAAAGGAGAAGGGGACAGCGGAGGATGAGGTGGTTGGATAGCGTCAGTGATGCAATGAACATGAATTTGAGCAAACTCTGGGAGACAATGGAGGACAGGGAAGCCTGGCATGCTACAGTCCATGAAATCGCAAAGAGTCAGACACGACTGAGCAACTGAATAACAACAACAAACCTTTGGGCTTTAAAACCTGGTGATATTTGTGGCCGAGAGGGCCACAATTGGGGTGCTAAGGGGCTTCATGTGGCCATAGGTTGTAAGCTGCCAACACATGATCTAAAGCAGTATTTCTCAACCTTGGCAACGTTAAGATGTATAGACTTCAACTCATGCTGGCTGGGGAATTCGGGGAGATGAAGTCCCCACATCTTAGAAATACTTATCTAAAGGAATTCATTTCTCTAAATTATTTGCAGCTGGATGTCCCTTCCCAGCAGCAGTCTCCAAGTTAACAGCATCAATACCATGCTGCACTGAGCTGCAATAGCTAGTATATTGATCAACTGTTTTGTGGCTAGAAGCAAGGCAGTGGCAGTGGAGCTGGCCGGCCGGGTTCTTAAAAATGTATCAACACCCACTGCCATGAAGCATTTCCAGAAAGAAGAGAAGGATATATAATCTTAATCACAGTACCAGTTTTCTCCCTACTCATCTCCAGCGTCCCCATCAAAGATTTCTAGATATGCAAGCTCCAGTTCACATTTCACTTTAAAAAAAGAAAGGCAGATTAATCAATTACTTTGAAAAGAATCAATAAGGAAACAGACCAGTAAGAGTCAGTTTGGTGTGCTGGTTAAGGCATTAGTCTAGAAACTGCAAGTTCTAGTCTTGCCTTGGCCATGAACTAACTTTGCTCCTTTTCATCCCTAGGAAGGAGGCAATGGCAAATCACTTCTGAAATCTTGCCAAGAAAACTGCAGGGACGTGTCCAGGCAGTTACCAGGACTCAAACACGGCTTGAAGACACCCAAACAAAAAAGTGAAAAAAAAGCACACTATACATGTCTCTCATGGTATTTTCATCTGAAGGCCAGCAAGCTCATTTTTATTATGGCATTGCATGTTTTATTGTATATCTTCCAAAGATTAGTGAAAGCTTTTTCATAGCAAGGAATATCCAAACTCTTCTATTGTGATTATTTTCTTCTTACTTTCTTGCAAGCACAACAAACAACTCTTTCTGAAATCTCTCCCTAAATTTCTGGATCACCATGGATGAAGTTTATAAGCAGCCTTAGAGAAAACCACTTTCAGCAAAGGCCCACAGAGATGCTTCATTAACCCAATTAAGCAGGTGGATGGAGAAGAGCCTGTCTGATCATTTACACCTTGCTAATGAAGTGTGTGACGGTTCATCTCTTCCAAACAAGAGAATGCCCCCGTGCAGGCAAAGTGGAAATTAATTAAGTGAAGGAAGGAGGAGATGAGATTATAAACAGGAATTTGAACAAAGCAACAGTAACCTAGTACTCATTATTAGCATGCCATTTTTCCTTCCTAAACCAATGATAAGATATCATGTTACAGGAGTTCTACCATGGCTTGAAACCACAAACTTTTGGAATCCAAAATATAACTTAGATAACAGATAATCTGTTCATATACATTTGATTTGTATTTTAGTTCAGTTTGGAAGTTTCCTGACCAGGAAATAGTGGAAATCTCAATCCTTAACAAACATAGGTTAAAACAAATACTGTTAGAAACTTCAGCTGTAGCTTAGTATTCATCTAGTTCTCCTCCTCCTCCTGCCTCTTCATGTCACTAAACCTTTTCTTCCACATGCTTTATGAAGATACGAAGCTGAACTTTAAAAAACAGAACAGATGTGTATTCTAGTACTGCAAAGGGCAATCTTTTTCCTATTGAG
Organism: Acrochordus granulatus; assembly: GCA_032468055.1. Taxonomy (NCBI): domain Eukaryota; kingdom Metazoa; phylum Chordata; class Lepidosauria; order Squamata; family Acrochordidae; genus Acrochordus; species Acrochordus granulatus. The sequence goes on along the minus strand of JANHZU010007955.1, from coordinate 28,164 downwards.
GACTATATTGGGATGAAAGGTACCGTTTTCATTATGCACTCTGTTGCGCATCAGTCCCAATCATCTATCTTCCCTCTAAATTAATGGGTAACAAAGCCTTAAAGTATAAAACGTAAGGCAGCCCTTTGATACAGCAGGGATTGGATACATGAACTGAGGACAGTTCTTTCAATCTATTGATTTTAAAATCTCAGTTACCTCTGGATTAAATGAAGCATGCCTCCAAATTTCATTTGCATGGGAATATTGGAAGAAAGGGGGTTACTTCCACTCCTGTTTGCAAGCACCCAGAAATATCTGGTTGGCCATTATGAGAAACAAAAATAGATTAAGAGGACTTTGGCCAAATCCAACAATGTGGTTCTCAGGTCTCAGACCATGAGAAAAAATAATATGTAATACTGATATCTTAATCCTGTATCCATTAACTAAAGTATCCATTAACTAAAGGACTGTTCAGGTTTACTTTACATCCATTGAACAAAATCAGCATATCTATCTATATCCATCCATCCATCCATCCATCCATCTATCTGGAATAGGGTAGGATGCCCAAGCCATGAGCAGAAATCCTTGCAAGAAAAGTACACTTTTTCCCACTATATTCTTTTCCCCTTCTTTTAAATTTTTATGGCCTTTCTTTGTTTTTATGACCATAGGGGTATCCAGAATGAGGATTTTTTTTCTTTTGGATAATGCTTCTGTTATTATGGTTTATACATTTCACTGTTTCATGCTTTGGTATTAAAATCAATTATTTTATTATATAGTTTTAACAGAACCTGGGATCATAGTCATTGGTTTCTTTAAAAAAAATCATAGATTTTAAAATATTTTGAGTTGAGGTATTTTTTATGAAGATGGTTTTTATATAATCAATCAGTTTTATATCATGGAACATTAGAGAGCTGAGAGATATATCTAAAAAGCAAAAGTTGCTTTTTATATATAAATTGAAGCTGTTTAGCTCTGAGGTGATTTTGTGCTTTTGTTTTTAGCAAGAAAACACAATAAAAATATTTTTAATTCCCAATAAAAATATTTTTTTATTAAACTGGATGGATCAGATTTTTATAATGGCAATTTGAAAATTGTCACAGGAGTAGCAATATTAATCAATACATATTCAAATTTCAATACTCAGCAAAACATTCCGGGTGCTAACAAACATTACATAGCCTTAGGAGTATCAGACATCCCAGACTGATTGATCATATGCCATCATTTTTTTTAATTCCTAGTGACTACATAGATAAATACTAGACATAAACTGGAGATTTTAAATAAATGTTTTACAAACCTATTTGTCTACAAATTGATAATTGTAGCTGGGGACTTTAGTGTTGGATCCAGTTTGACACCAGATCAGAATAAAATTTAAAAAATGAACTTTGTGTATGTTTTCCATGCAAATATGTAAACATTTCATTCAGTTGACAATTATTTTTTTATTAATAAATTAAGTTAATTTTTTGTCTCTCAAAGTCCAACCCCATGTCCATGTAGTAAGAGGCAGTAACAGGACAAAGTAAGGGATTGCTAAAATAGGGCAAAGTATGGCATGGCCTCAGAACCATTATGGCAGCCCTGAAAGCCACCCTGAAACAGCTTGGCAAAAGGGACTCTGGTGAAGTTACAATAGGCCCAGCAAGCCAGCAATGGATATCATATTGCTACAGAAAGTACAGTGAGATACAAATGGACTGATGAAATGAGAAATGACCAGGACAATGTTAAAAAACTAAGAGCAAAGTACAAAATAGGAGCACAACTGGTTTGGGAAATAAAACAGAATAAATTGTAGAAATAATGGAAAAAAGAGGGATTGAAATAACGGAACTAGCTGATATAAGATGCAATGGACATGGTAGTAAGAGAGTTCACAAAATATACTTGCTTATTTACTCAGGAGGGGATGCAGCAAAGAATGAAATGGGCTTCTTAGTACATCCAGACAAGCAAAATTCATACTTGACATCAACAACTACTCAGAGAGAATAATAATGAAAAGCAAGAGAGGAGAGCAAATTGAAGCATATGTATAGTTACATGCTCCATGCAATGAGTAATTACACAGAAGAACAAAAGGATGAATTCTTCGATGAACTATCTGAGGAGATAGGGAAAGTAGAAGCTAACAACACTGTGCGTTATGTTTATCGTTTATCAACAGAGTGGGTACCATCAGAAGAGAGTATGAACAGTTTATTGGCCCATATGCTGCTAAGAGCAATGAAAGGAACAAGAATGGGCAAAAGGTACTAGATTTATGCAGCCAACATTATCTTTTTATCACCAACACATTTTTTGAACACTGAGACTCCCAACATTATACATGGTATAAATGGAATGACATTACTAATAAAAGCCAGATTGATTATATACTAATGAGTTAAAAGAAGATTCAGAATACTTGATGCAAAGGCAATCTCCAATAGGCTATGTGACTCTGATCATAAGATTATGAAGCAGCAAGAAATGACAAATCTAATATTAACAGGAAAAGACCAAATAAAAAACCAGAATTAAAATAGCAACACTTAAACAAGGAGTAGAAGCAGAACAGTTACAACAAAAGGCAGAGACAGAATTTAATCAACTGCCACCAGAGGTGGAAAAGATGGAGGATGAATGGAAGGAAAACAGAATTACCCTGATAGCATTGCAGAAGACCTATGTGGAAAAAGTTTCGCAACAAAGTTTAAAAAACAGGCATCTGGACTGGATTTTTCTCAAGTAGAAGATGTTTCACCTTTTATCC
>JANHZU010007955.1:14394-25303 GCA_032468055.1 Acrochordus granulatus | reverse complement strand
CAGGACACAAGGTGAAAAGAATTCTAAGTTAACCCAGAGGTACTGTCTAAGTACATACTTATCAATAGACTGTGGTTCTAATTCTACATTTCATAATATTCTCTTTCTATTCCTTTCTACTGGCTGCATACTTTGGATGCACACTTTACTGTTGAACACATACTGTAAATTTGTTTATGTTATTATTTTATTTATTGTTGTCTTGAAGTACACTGAGAACTGCTGTACTGGAGTCGGTTCTTTGCATGTCTAACCGTGCTTGGCCAATAAAGAATCTGAATCTATTCAGAGGCTATGCAAGAAGAAGATAGAAAAGATCGATCCTGAACATATTTACCCTAAGGTAATGAGAAAACATTTAAATACAGATATCCAAAGAGAAATTATAGATGCAGGATTTGATAATGAAGAACAAGTCCAGGTCAACAAGGAATGTATATAGTGCATGTCATATGTTGTTGTTTTATCCATTAAGTTGCGTCCAACTCTTGGCAACTCAAGCACAGCTTTTCAGTTGTTGGATGTTCATCTTTGTATCACTTTTATGGTATCAAGCCAGAGTATTCTTTGCCTGCCCCTTCTTCTTGTTCCACTAACTATTTCTAGCATTATTGACTTCTCTGATTAATTTACATGCGTGACATGTCCAAAGAAAGTCAGACGTAGTCTTGTGATTTTGGCTTCTAGTGATGTGTCTGGTTTTATACAATTCATCATCTCTCTATTGGTTACTATGATTGTCCATGGTATACACAATAATTTTCACTAGCACCGCAGTTCAAAGGCATCAATTCTTCTTTGGTCAGCCTTACTTAGGATCCAACTCTCGCACCCATATATCGTTACAGGGAAGACCACTCTAACTAGCCCACTTTTTGTACTTATATCAATATCTCTGCTTTTCCAGATCTTATCCAAGGTAACCATTGCAGTGTGACCTAAGATTTTGATCCAAGGAAGATAAATTTTTGAACTAATCTAATTTCTTTCTTGTTGATTTTAAACATCTCATGTCCATCTGCCGCTGTTGTCATTATCTGTTTTCCTGATGTTAAGACTCAGTCCTAGTTTTTCACTCTTGTCCTTGATTTTCCAGATCATTTTTTCCAGGTGTTCCTTATTTTTAGCCAATTGTGTTGTATCATCTACATTCTCAAATTATTTATAGTTCTTCCTCCAACCTTCACTTCAAAATCAAGCAGTTCCACATCTAATGTAATGATACAACACTATTGTTTCAATAAAAAAATAAAAAATTAGAAAACAATCTAATTTCCATCTGCCGCTGATAACATGATTACTTGATTCATGATAACATGAAATTTTGATAACATGATTACTTCAACATGCAGATTGAACAAAAATTATGATAAAATACATCCCTGTATAACTCTCTTACTGATCCTGAATGCACAGCGTGTCATATATATTATATTATATTAATTATATTATTTGATATGTCAGCCAGATGTTTAGACTGGATTTGGTCTTTTTGTCCACCTATTGATGCCTTCCCAAGGATCTGGGAGAGGCAGATGGTATTTTTTGATGTTGTTAAAGGTATCATCACAGGATGTAAGATGTTTTGATGATGCTTTTTGCAAATGACTGATGGTGTTCAAGTGATACTCCAGTTATTTTGGGATTGCACTCAAGGCACCTGCTGTATTACTATTAGTACTACCTTTGCTTTCTTTCGCCATGGTTATTCTATTTCTATTTGCAAGTCTTTGTATTTTGTGATTTTCTCCAGTTCTTTCTCTTCTATTCTGCTGTCTCCACATGCTACCATGTCCACTATCCAGAATTTTTTTGCCCTTCTTATCAACAATTATTAAGTCTGGAATATTATGTGGCAGGTGCCTGTCTGTTTGAATTTTGAAGTCTCAGAGCAATTTAGCTTCTTCATTTTCTATTACTTTGTCTATTGTTTGCAGGCAAATGGTATTTCTTGCAGATCTTCCAGTGCATCATTGTGGCTATTTTAAGTCTGTGTAATCTTGCTGCAGCTAACTAGGTGATCCACTGTTTCTTCAGCTTCTTTGCAGAGGTGGTATTTGCTATATGTGGTTTCTTAATTCTAGCCTTGTATGCATTTGTTCTGAATGCTTGGTCTTGTGCAGCCAGAATTAGTCCTTCTATCTCTTTGTTCAACTTTCCTGCTCTTAGCCATTGCCAGGTCTTGTAATTATCTGCTTTGCCTTTTATTTTTTTTAATGTACTGGCCACATAATGCTTTGCCTTGCCATGTTTTCTATTCTTCATTTGGGCTTTCTTATATGTCAATTTCATCTCTCCAGTATTCACTAATAGTTCCTGGTATACTAGCTTTAGTGAGTCTTCTTCACTGTGCTTCAGATATTCTTCCAATACACTTTTTTCCTCTTCAACTGTCTGGTGCACTTAACAACATTCTACACCTACCTATTTTCCTTAGTAGGTAGAGTCTGTCATCATCACTGCATGGATGAAGGACATGATTCATTGTCATTATCTTTCTGATCTTCCTTTCCAGGCCCTTTAGGTCTGCTTGAGTCCAGTCCACTATTCCAGCTGTGCGTCTAATGACTGGAATTGCCCAGGTGTTGATTGCCTTGATAGTATTTCCTCCACTGAGTTTGGACTTTAAGATCTTCTTTGCTCTCATGATGTATGCACTTCTGACCTTCTTGACTTCAGTGTGCTTGATGCTGTCAGCTTAAAGGATGCCCAAATATTTGTAGTGATTGTCTTCATCAAGACTCTTGATATTATCTCCATAGGGTATTTTGATTCCTTCAGTTTTCACAATTTTTTCCCTTTTAATGGTGAAGGTGGCACCTTTGTCCAGTCCAAACTCCATTGTAATGTCTTGTCCATATATACAGACAGTGTGAGCAGTGATTCTATTTCAGATAGTATTTTTCCATACAACTTCAGATCGTCCATGTAAAATAGATAGGATACCTGGCAGAAGTTTTTGATGTTTGATAGCCATGGCCTGACTGGTTCAGTATGGTTGACTAAGGAATCAGTGCAATGGCAAATAGCAGTGATGACAATGAGTCTCCTTGAAAGATTCCTCTCTAGATATTAACCTTTCCCAGTCTATCACCATTGACCAGCAACTGTGTCTTCCATTGAGCCATCAATCTTTGCACAAAGGTTCTGATGTTCCTACTGATCCCTGTTATTTCTTGATTATCCAGTCATGTGGTACAAAGTCGAATGCCTGCTTGTAATCAATCCATGAGGCATGGTGGCGCAACAATCCATGCTATATTCAAGTTGGTCTCTTATAGTTTCCCAGAATCATCTTATCAATTAGACCTGACCTTTTGTTCCTCTACTGTTTGGGCAGTTTCAATTCTGCTCAGGTGGAAGGAACTTGTTTTCAACTAGATGCTGTTGGACTGCATCAGCTACTACAGTTAACAATTGGAAAGTTGTTGATAAGCAGGTAATTGGCCTGTAATTGCCTGTGGTTGTCCCTTTTGCTGAACATTTATTATCAGGTAAGTTTTGCCAGATGCTAGCCACTCTTGAATTTCATCTCCTTGCAGTATCTTGGTAAACTGCTTGACAGTGATTGGATGTAGACCAGTCAGATGTTTCAATCAGAAGCCATGCAGTTCATCTTCACCTGGTGCTGACCAATTTTTAATCTTCCTTGCCTTGTTCTTCACCATTTCTGCTATTCTGGAAGCTTTTAAATTGTATCAACTGGACTTTAATTTTTGATGATAAGGTTAAGCTTTCAGCTTCATCATGAAGCCTTTTCCAAAACCAATTAAAAAATTAATAATAGGAGAAAAAAGAAGTCTATAGATGTAAAACAGACTTAATACCATCCCTCATTGCTCTTCATTGCAGTCAGCTCCCATCCAGAAGCCCTCATGGCAAAGAGGAAGGGTCAAGGTAAAACAGTCACAGGCCCACATGGTCTTAAAGGAGCAGGCAGACTCACCATGATGAAGCTGAAAGCTTAACCTTGCCATCAAAAATTAGTCCAGTTGACACAATTTAAAAGCCTCCAGATTTGTTTTATTACCTGGATGACTGAGGATTCTTTCTGCATTTCTGCTGTTATTACTAGTTCATTCATTTCAGCTTCTTCTTTATTCTTATCCACCTCCTTTAGCCAAACTGCATACTTGTTATATTTCTTTGGGTTGCACCATAACTGTGCCCAGAACTGCATTGTTTCTTCTTTGTCAGGTGTTGACAGGTTCACTGCATTGATGGATTTGTAAAAACATTACTGATTTGACTGAAAGTGGAGATTCTGCCTATACTGTGTTTCGTATCTGCTGATCTTCTTGGGTATAGCTGTTATCTGCTGCTTTATTATTTGCAGTGCTTCCTTTATTTTCCTTATTTCTAGGTGATATTTCTTGATCAGGTATTCTTTGGTTTTCTTGTTCTTCAGTGTCTTTTCTTTCATCTGTTTTAGTTTGCTTGCCTCTGATCTTAACTTCTTCATCTTATTTTCCAGCTTGATCTTCCATTTTAGTGATGCACTGTTCGGCTTTTTTTCTTTGTTGATTTTGAATCACAGGTATTCATTTATAACTGCAGCATTAGTTGGTTTGTTTCTTGCAATAAGCTAATGCTTATATTTGATATTATAGTATTGGCATCTTTTAATACTTGGACTAGTTGTTTCTTTGGAACAAGCTTTAATGCAGGTAATCTTATTCTGTTGTTTTTGTGCTGTTCTACATGCTCAGTTATTCTTCATTTCAATTCTTCATTTTAGTTAGAGGCCTTTCTACTTCCTGAGAATTCCAGTGAGAGGGTGCCTGGTTGGGGAAAAAATGCATCAATATCTATGCTGTTTCTTCTCCTGCTGCCTCCCCCTGGTTTGTCTCTACATTCTGAACTACTTCTGGCAAGGCTTTAGTTTCTTTGCCCTGGGTAGAGCTTTGTAGTTCTTTCAATTCTGCTTCTGTGAATACTTTATTTCTTATTGTAAATGGACATTGATCTACTAGTCTCTGTTCTCTTATTTCTGTTTCTGGATGTTGTTTTTTAAAAACTGGCACATTCTTTTCAGGTATGCTCTTGTTGGGCTTGATAACAGATAATTTTTCTTTATTTTCAATATTTGTATATCTGCAATGGGTTGACGCCTTTTCTTCCAGTAGTTCTGCAGCTGCTGACCTTGGTTGCTCAGCCAACAGTCCTGAGTTCTGTAGCCCATTTTTTTCACCAGATGTCCAGGAACTCCAACACTAGCATCGTCCGTGTTGACCCGGGCAATGACCAAGTTGGTATGGGTTTCTGTAAATTACATCTCAACATACAGTAATTTTACTGGGAGAGACACTCTTTGTTTGGCTTCTCTGATGAGATCTGTCCAGTGTGGTTGAACCTCTGGCATAGCTCTCATCTTCCTCAGAGCATACAAGACCCACAACCACATCAAGGTAGTGCCTCATTGGGGGATATTATATTACATTAGCCTTTTTTGTATATAAGCTCACTAGCAGTATGCATGACTAGCTTCCATAGAGACGAGAAATGTACTCTTTCTTCTTCCAATTAAAAATATATTATCAGAATTTGAATTCTGTGAAGAATTAATTTATTTTTGATGCTATAAAAGAATATATACAGGTCTACATTTCAGGACAATTGTAATAGAAATGTTCATTTCAGAATGTTTTGGAGAAAAACAACAGTGTTTATTATAATCATACAGAAGTGTTTTACTGAAGGGTTATTCTATTTGGGGTTTTTTTTTTTTTGGCTCAATGCCCTTCTCTATTATTAGTGGGGAGGTAAAATATTTTCATTACCTTCTCCCCTAGTAGGAAAGAATCTTCAAAGAAGAAGTAGGAGGGAGGTTAGCTTCTTAACCCTAATTTCCATACCACCAGCTTTGTTTGGCTGCGCATCATAAAATTAGTTTGCATTCACTTCTTGTATAAAACCATTGGCTGGTTGTAGGGTTTTGCTTAGTGGGTTTTATATTGTTTTGTGTGCGTGCATTTTAAAAATCAGTTTGTATTGTACACCTAGTGATTATTTCATGCTGTTTAGGCTGTACTTTGCAGTCTTTGGTTGTACATTAGAAAACCAAAGTAAACTGCAGATATGCTGGGGATAGTGGATGTGTTCTAAGCTTCAGCATTCTTTGTTCATTGCTTTATAATGTGGGGAATAAAGCATATTCTATCCTTCCTTATATGAGACAGAGTAGACAAACTGAAACTGGTGATGGTCCTGGAGGAAAAGGAGGCAGATAACAAAAACCAGGTTGTTATTACTTTCCCCTCTTCTGTGAAGGGAGTCAATGTATGGATATAGTAAGGGGCATTGTTTATGCTAGAAGATGCTAGTATGAGTAGAAAGCACAGACTGGAGCCTCCTTAGAAAAGCAGAAGGTAGTGCTGAGTCAGCCCAAAGTGGGGTTACCCCATGTTGTTCCCAGATCCTGCTTCTTGCAATAATAATCAATCTTAATGTATTCACTAGATCAGGTGTGTTGGGCATCCATGAATTACCAACTAGCTGTCAGAAGACATGATGAAAACTCTTAATCTCATAGTACATGGACAGTCTTAATCATAGTCTCAACTGGGAAAATGTTAGCATTCTGGAACAAACCAAATCCAAAAATGCTAGGAAATTCCTGGAAGCTTGGCATTCAGATGAATCAGTCATAAGCAGATGCATAGAGATAAACCATATTTATACAAAAGAAACAATTAAAAAGCGAAAAAAAGAAACAAAAAAGCCAGAACAAACAAAAAAGCAGCCAACACCCAGATAAGCATGGATTAACAAGCAAGTCAAACAAACAAGCAGAAAATCCTAATTAAGGAACTACCAAGGAGAAAACCACACCCCCACCACCACTGGCAGGGCAAGAAAGTATATATAAACAGGCAGCAAACCCCACACTCACCAACACTAATGATTTTGGGTAATGAAATGTCTGCAAGCAAACAACCAAGTGTTCAGAGAGCACTAAGGACTCTGTAGAATCTTAGGGTTGGAAGGGATCTTGGAAGTGAAATGTCTAATCCTCTGCCCAAGGTGGGAGTACTCATACCATCTTGGACAAATAGTTGTCCAATCTTTTCTTGAAAACCTCTAACAATAAAACATCCACACCTCTAGAAGGCAAGCTGTTCCATTATTAATAGTTCTTACCATCAGGAAATTCTTCCTTATTTCCAGGTTGGATCTTGTTTTAATGAACTTCCACCCATTGCTTATTGTCCTACTCTCAGGTGCTTCAGATAATAAATCGAAGCTCTCTTCCCTGTCTTTCAAGTATTGGAAGACTGCTATCATGTCTACCCTCAGTCTTCCCTTTGTTAAGCTAAACATATCTAATTTTTTTAGCTGTTCTTCATAGGATTTAGTCTCCAGACTTCTTATCATCTTTGTCACTATTCTATACACTCTTTAAAAAGCCTCAGCTTTTTTGGTACTGTAGTGACCAGAACTGGACACAGTATTTCAAATGCAGCCTCAATAGTTCAGTACAGAGCAATACTATCACTTCTCTTGATCTTGATACTATCCTTCTGCATCTATTGATATAGCCCAGGACCATGCTGGCTTTTTTGGTAGTTACAGCACAAGGTTGACTTATATTTAAGTAGTGTTCCACCAGGACACATAGATCCCTAGGCACTATTATTGAGCCAGGTACTGCCTATTTTATACCTATACATCTGTTTTTTCCTGCTTAAGTTCAGGATCTTACCTTTCTCACCATTGACTACATCTTGTTGGAAAAGGCCCAATGATCAAATCTATCTGATCTTTTGAATCTTGAGTCTATCTTCCATAGTGTTAGCAATTCCCCCCAGCATTGTGTCATCCACAAGTTGGATGAGCACCCATTCAATCCCCTCATCTAGGTCATTTATGAAGATGTTGAAGAGCACTAGGCACAAGGTAGAACCTTGATGAACCCCATTGCATACTTTCCTCCATGTAGATGTAGTTCATTAAGGACTACACACAGAGTGAGGTTGATCAGCCAACTGCAAATACATCTGGTAATAGTACTTGTCTATACCACATTGTTGTACCTTACCAAGAAGAAGGCTTGGTTTACTTTATCAAATGCCTTATTGAAATCTAAGTATACTATATTCCTAGTATTTCCTTGATCCACTAATTTAGTCACTTTATTGCCTTTATCAAATAAGATTTATTTGGCCTGGCTTGTTCTTAAGAAAACCATGCTGGCTTCTGGTAATCACCTTGTTCATTTCTAGGTGCTCACAAACCCACTGCTTGATTACTTTTTCCAGGATTTTTCCAGGTACTGATGTCAAGCTGATTGGTCTGTAGTTTCCTGGATCCACTTTTTTTTTTCTCCTTTTAAAGATTGGAACCACATCAGCTCTTTTATAGTCCTCTGGTGGGTCCCCCATGCTCCAGGAGCTCTCAAAGATTTCATTCAGAGGTTCTGAGATCACATCTGCCAAGTCCTTCAGTACTCTAGAGTATAAACCATTCGAATTAGGAGACCTGAACTTGTTCAGAGAAGCTAGGTAATTTCTAACCAATTCCTTACCTATTTTGACCTGAATTCTTCTTCTGTCTCCCATGGTGCTGCTTTTGATAGGTTGGACTATTTTCCTTTTGTATAAAAACAGATGGAAAAAAAGGAAATAAGCAGTTTCACCTTCTCCCTGCTGTCTGCCATCCCCTTGCCATCTTTTCCCACTAGTAGACAACTTTTTCCTTGACTTCCTCCTGCTCTTTACATATCAAAAAACTTTTTTTCTTATTGTTGGCATTCATTGTTGGCATTCTGAACCTTAACTTCATGATTCAATCCTAGCAGATGTGGGCTATTTGCTGATATTCTCCTCTGATTACAAACTCCTCTTTCCATTTTTATATTATCTCTATTTTCCCATTTTTAGTAATCACATGACAAAGTTACACTAATTTATGTTTTGTTTTTAATTTATCACCATATACCTAGCTTGGGGTTGAATTGTTTTTGGTGCCCTCTGAGCTTGGTTAATTGCTTTCAGACCTTTCATTACTCAAGTAGGTCATGAAACTCTCACCCTGATCATGTTACTTAAATGGTTAATGAAAGGCCTGCAACCAAGTTCAGAGAGCATCAAGAACTTCACATTGTACCTTGTGATTCTTTATTTTTTTTCTTCATTTTCCATTATTTCAGTCTCTTGTTGATCAGATAATATAACTAACATCGGCTGTAAATCATTGTTAGACCCTGGAATTGTGCTTTCTTTCTTTGTGGCTGTGCTTGCCTTGTGGTATAGCATCTCTCCAGAAATTCAGAGGGCCATAATAACCCTGTTAGTCTTTTGTAAGGCTCTGAATTTGACCGTTCCCCAGGCATTTGGGCTAGGAGGTTAGGTGAGTTCTACTGGTGGTTGTTTTTGTTTTGGGGAGTTTATTTTATCCAAGGTGTCATGGATTGCATGTTGTAGGGGTGGTTTCCATCTTTGTATGGCACCCAGAGTTACTGCTGTATAAGTCATTAAAATAAAATAAAAATCCTCAACAATTTACAATCATTTTCATATAAACAAACATGTACATTTGTTTTCCCAACCAACACATCTTGCTTGTCATCACAGGAATGCCTTACATCTTTACCAACAAATATATTAAATGACCCAAAAGACATTACATATGCTTGTTTCATTTCCTGCTCAGTGTTGAATCATTTGCTAAGCAAACATTCCATAATTCAAATCTAATCACTTTATTCTACACTTTCTCTAAATCAACATATTTACAATACACATTCTTTCTTACTGTGATACATTTTGCCATGACCTGCTGAAGAGCAAACTCTGATTTGATATCTCCAACCTGGCACGAAGCTACATTGTATTTATCAAATTGGGTGCCGTATCACTTCCGGTACCTCTTTTGTTGGAGGCCCTGTTCAAACACATATGAAATAAGTTGCATAATTTCATAAATAAATTACATCCATATTTTATCATTAGATCCATTTTTTATCATTAAAATATCATTTTGATATTTTATCTATCAAAAATAGCTATCCCTATTTTTATTATTTATTTTTTGGTATGAATGCTTTTAAGTGTTTAAGTGGCTTAAAAAAGCATACTATGCATGCTTTTAAGTGTTTAAGTGGTTTAAAATAAGCATACTATGCATGCAATACAATGATTTTAAAATTATTAACTACATAAAGTATCAAACATCATAAGAGAAAACTGGTATGCTTAAGATGATGGACTAGGAGCAGGGAGCCCCAGATTTTACTTCTCCCTTAAGGACAGAAGTCATATGGATGGTTTTGGGCCATGCCTCCACAGGTACTGTGACAAGCCAGTTGAAACACAAAATACATTCTACCATGAACTGTTAGCTTTCCTATATGAATGGAAAACAAGTGAATCCTACAATTTAATGGGATAAACAAAAGAAAAACAGAGATAAAATTGCACTAACGGTGTCAGCTAATTTGGTAATGAAACATCTGCGAGCAAACCAAGCTCAGAGAGCAGCAGAGATTCTCCAGTTCAACTCTAAGCTACAAATATTCTATTGCTACTAGAGGGACTGGTTCACCCCAATGGGTTCAGCCCACCTCACCTGTGTCAGCAGTAAAGGTATGCTTTGGATCCCATCAACCAGAGAATTTTGGCTGGTGGGCTTCAGAAGAAGGACCTTTTCTGCCATGGTTCCTGCCTTATGGAATATCATGCTGCTCGAGACAATATCAGCCACCACTTTGTTGGCCTTCCATAAAGCCCTAAAACCATGGCTATATAGGTTGGACTGGGGCCCAGGCACCAGCTTGTTATCTTGGAGGTGGCTGATAGATTGAAGGTCCCACCTCCATTATAACTTCCTACCATCTTGTTCATTCCTCTTTTAGAATTTTACCTTAAAATTTACCTGGTGTTTTCATTACTTCATGATTTTATTGTCAACC
>JANHZU010007954.1:24636-35699 GCA_032468055.1 Acrochordus granulatus | reverse complement strand
CTAGAACTCACAGTCTCCTAGTTTCTAGCCTAATGCTTTAACTTTTAACATACTGCACTGTCTCTCTACATTGATGTGGATGCACTCCTAAGTTCCAGATTCTAGATAGCAAACTGAAATATTTGTTATCATTATAGGAAGAAACACTGTATCACATGTGGTAAGATGAATTCTGAATCTGGAGAGTTCAGGGAAATGTAGTTACAGAATAATTTTAGAAATATGTCAGAGTTTGAGGCAAATATGATAAAAAGTCAAGATCATCACTGAAGAAATTTATGTATGACTGGAAGCCTTTTGTGAACTTTTTGCATATCTCACAAAAAATCATACTTGGACTTATAGATTTGATGATATTAAGGATGAAATTTTAGGGATGTATTATGAAATCCTAACTTAGTTATAAAGTAAGAGTTAACCATGAATTTGTTATACATCTCCCGAAGTTGTCCTTTGTGTATTTTTTTCTTTTTTTCTTTCTTATTCACCTTTTTTGTTTTGTGTTTAAATATTAGTTGCATTTTTGATTTGTTGTGGTTACTATCTTAATAAATGTTTAAAATTTAAAAACTCACATCATCACCAATGCCTCCCAACAGTATAGATAATTGTTTGGCAACCACAATTGCATCCAGCAACTTGTTTGTTAAGCAAAACAGTAATTAAGTGAAACCAAGATTATGGTTATGATATTACTTTAACTTTCCTTTGCTTTATAAGTCTGTGAAAGTCACAAGTGCAAGTATTGGTCATAAAGTTATTTTTTTCCTCATTGCCATAACTGAATGGATTCTGAATGAGGTAGTCACTAAACAAAGGACTATCTGTTTTCCAGAACTGCTCAAAATACATATTTAATATATAATTGTAAAAGTTTTAAAGTTATATTTATAATATTGAACTTCCAAACTTCCTCAGCTTAATGCATTTATTGTGATCTAAGCTATATAGATCTTCATTAGGAGTATGAATTTCAGTTAGTAGATATAATAGGGTGAGACAATATGCAGGAAATAGAGCAGTCTGTCATCAGTATTGTTTTTACCATTCTAATTAATATACAGACACATTCTATAGACGCTTGAAATAATTGTGATGTAAGCTGGGACTCACCAATGTTTTTCAAGTCCCTGATCACCATTGTGCAATCTCAGACAAATCCTGGATCGCAAAGCACATCCATTCAGCATATACACACAATTTCATAAACATACTTGTGTAAGTTCTTGGAGATTTCAACAATTTTATGGTTCTCTGACTTTGTCTTCTGTAGGTTACCTCTCTTTAGGTGACTGACAGACAAGCATGAGCTATTGTGGACTACAGTCCACGGAATCAGATATATGGAATATTATATGCATGCTCATGGTTGGAGAAGGAATTGAGGGCAGAATAATGAAAATATTGTTGATAGGGATGTATAGGAGTTGTAGAAAGAGCATCATATTTATGACAACAGATTGCTACCCAGTGGCAAGGTTCTTAAAGAGGTTTCTTCAACTACAATCTTGAAAGAGAAAGGTAGCATGATGTTTTATCAATCTCGACAACTAAATGCATTCACTTTTAACTCTTTATCTCTGACTTTTCTTAGGTAGAGCTTTTTCATTCTCTTGGTACCACCCTTTCAGGAGAAGTAGCTAATTGTTTACCAGAGAAGGGAGAAACTTATACATAATGTGAGTTTTTAATATTTTTGAACAGTTCCTTCTTTCCCAAGCTTAGAAAAAACTATTACAGAGATCTTGCTATATATTCTTGTCTTTAGAATCAAACTCTTTCAGACAACCTGAAACAAAATGTCAAATTATAAGGATTGCTTATGCATGGGGTTATGGTGTATGGTACCTAGAATCACGTGGTTATGTATGGCTATTATCATGATGTATCAAAGCTAAATTCAGTCCATCATAGGACATGGTTAGCTCAAACTAGGCTAAAAGTTAACATAGGGATGCCATCTCCTTATAGGTACTATGTCCTATATTGGTTTGGGTAATGAACAATCATATGGTAAATGTAAATTATACTGGAAAACAAAATTAATCTCATGACAGAGTCTACCAATAGCCTGAAATACCTAGAGTAATGACTTGAAATGTGAAGAGTATAATAATTCACCTATGAGTATTTGATAATTGGATAATATTTCTGAATCCTAATGTACTAAAACCTAGGAATGGCTGGCCTACACAGTAACAGTACCTGTTTCCCCAAACTCTTTTTAATCAGCTGAACTAAAAGAAATTAAGTTTCCCTAAGCTAACTTCTTTCAGAGTAGTAATAATAATAATAATTTATTTAAGTTATGCCACCCAACTCCCATCCATTCTGGACAGTTTATAATTGTTAAAACATTTAAAAAACAAAGAGTAATACAGAAATCATTTAAAAGGCATAAGACAAAGGGACAATGATGGCAGAGGGGAACAGAAAGGAAGAAAAGGGCCATCAGTCATCCTCTCCGAAGGCCTGGACAAAAAGCCAGGTATTTCAGACCTTTTAAATTTTCAGTGGAATGGAAGCTGTTCAAATTTTGGGGGAAATCTCATTCCAGAGGGAAGATGCTACTAAAAAGAAAGTGTACTTCTGGGGTCCCGGGTAGAACTTTAAATGATGAATGAGTTATAAATAACAGAACTGTTTGGTAAAAGATTAACTCTCTGCTAAAATAACACTCATCCTAGAATTTAACATGAAATGTTGTATTACAGTAACTTACTTCTGGCTTATGAGACAGCATTTGTAAAATATTGTGTAGGGTAGCTCTAAATAAGAGGTCTCTACAAATCAGTCCTGATCTGATTTGAGTTTGAAACTCAAGATCAGCCTGATTTAATTCAGGCAGCTTTGAGACACAAATTTCACTTTAAAAAAATTGTCCATAGACTATAATGTGAAAGCATCAAAAAGCCTGCAGCTGCTTCATTGTTAGTAGAGTGGGATGAAAACAGCAGAGATAGAGTAATTTAAGCTGGTAAGTTGCAGTACATTTTTTTAAAAAAATTCCTCCTGCACCTCTCTTAAGGTACAGATGGGAAAAAGATAGCACAAAAGTGCTCAAGTAGGCATACTCCAGCATAAAAATAAACACTTCATGAAAAGTTTTAAAAGTAAGTCCTAAGTTTTCTCCTTGCCCTTCTGGGTATCAGGTTTGGAATGACAATGAAGAATGATCCTTCATTTTTCCTTGGGGACGTGTAGCTTTGTTGCCTTGGACTACTTGGTTTAGTAGAGTGCCAAGAGCACTGGCAAAGTGGTTCTTCCAGAGGAGGATTATTCTTCCCTCCCTTGAACAGAATGCCAGGTCCGGCAGAGCACACTGGTAAAGCTTGTCTGCCTCTGGGCAGACTTGGAGATGTACTGTTCACTTTCCCTTGAGGGGTAGTGTTGTTCTGCTACATCTGAATCACTTGTGGGGTTATAGGAAGATTGGCAAGATTGGGTTTTTCTGGGAAGGAGCTATTTGTAACCACCTTTGGTAGAAGGGCAAGGGCATATTCGTCAAGTTTAGCTCTTCTGGGCATGGATTTGTTATGTTAGCATGGTGGCTTGCTAGCAATCAACTGTCAACAGAAGCAGGTTGGTACAGTAGGATGCGATGCCACAGAGATAAGTTGATGGAGAAAGAAGGAAGCACAGAGAAAGTGGTATTTATAGCTTTGCCATCCAACTGTTGTTAAAATCCGTAAGCCAAACACAGTTTTGTCTATATGTCTTCTATTTTGTCATAATTATGCAGAGTTCAAAAGTAAGCTTTGACTCAAGACTGCATACGGGATTGATCAACCTTGCCTCTATATGTAGTGTGCTGAGAGCTGAATTCCCATTATTTGACGGAATGTTGTCTGGATTCCCAGGAGGGAGGGAGGGCATTCCAGAGTAGCAAAATACAGTGCAGTTTGGATAGTTTGTGTGGGAGAAAGAGGGTAAAAGCAGCTCCTCCTTAGTAGTTCCCAGACACTATGTCTTATAATGCAAGTAGTCTGTTTTAGTCAAGGAAGATTTCTGCCTACAGGTGAGGAACAATAAAGGAAACTGCTCAGAAAAATCTCAATGTGCTTTCCTGATGTTCGGAACCTGATATATTTTGTGGAAAAGATCCACTCATTCCATTAGGATAAGAGAACAAAAGGCTTGTGGCTGGCCATATTGAAGGAGTTAATGTGGAAAGGTGAATGAAGCCCAAAGCAATGTTAACAGTGACATCCCAGAAGATCTGTATTAAGTGAAGAATTTAATGAGCTGATAAAACTCCAGTAGTTTTATAAGTTGCTGATTACCTTTTTTAGGCCCTGGTGTCTTCATTATTTGTTAGGCTTGCTGTCTAATTTTAGATCACTTCTCATCAATTAAGTACTTATAATGTAAAGGAAAAAAGAAACAAATACCTGGACTGGTTTGAACATTTGAAAATTGGATAATATCGTAGATAAAACATTAAGTACCTTTATAAAAGACTGGAAACCCTATATGGACTTTTTACTGAAAATGGAAAAATTAATTGGTGATTTATGGATTTGCTGATTAAAAAGGGTTGAATATGGAAAGTAGGGAACCATGTAATGTAATCTTAGGGAGGAGGGATAAAAAATTTGTTTGAACTGCTATAACAATGTTCTGTGTGAAGAACTATAGCTTTCTCTTTTTCTACACTTTTCATTTCCTGCAATTTTTCTTTTTTTTTCTAATTTTTCTGTATATAATGTCATGTTTATCTTTTACCTATCTTAAAATTTCTAATAAAATATATTTCTTATATGATTTTTATTGAAACTTTTAAAAAAAGATACAAACTGATACAAACTAATATAAATAAGGAAAGCAAAGAGAAGGCAAAAAGTTCCAGAAAAGAAAAAAAGTTGAAGAAAAATTGAAAAGAAAAAAGAGACAAAGAAGTGACTTGTGATATTATTCATTGCAGTTGTGAATACAATTATATTTAACCTCCCTCTCTGAATCATAATACTGTACTCTTTGTCCTATTTCCTGTTCAATCACCAAAGCCATAAATCACAAGTTCATTTTTTTTTGTTTTATGCCAAAAATCTGTTAGATTTCTAATTGTAATAAGTGTGGACAGTGTTTTCTCTAATCAGAGAAGTTACTTTATCCATCTAAGCAAGAAATGTCAGTTTTACCAACTATTCCTTTATAGTTGATAGTTTCCATCTCTACATATAAATAATTTCATCACAGCAATCATATATTTAAACAATTTTCCATGGCTTGTTTAAATTATTTATTCATTAATCCTAATAAGAAAAGCTCTGGCTTTGATTGAATGTTAATCTTTAAAATCATATGTTTCAAATATGCATTTTAATCCATTTTTTTTTAAAAAATTACATATCCATCTAACATGATAAAATGTCCTTTCGTATTGTTGGCATTCCTAACGTATATTTGAAATGCCTATATACATTCTAGTAATTTCTTTGGCTTCATATACAAACAATATTTTATTAAAAATTATCTTTAATATCATAAAATAATGTAAATGTCAACTCTTTTCATCACCTGTTTTCCCTTTGGTGCATCTGTATATAATAACCAGAATTCAAAGCCCACTATATACTATATTCTTTAACCTGTTCTTTCTCCATACAAGTTACAAAAAGAAAAGAAAGTGTATTTAAGTTATAAGAAGGAAATATTGAAGTAACAGGTTATGCAGATATGTGTAAAGTGTTTCACCAGTATGATATTAACTTTATACAAAAATCAAGAGATTTCCTTGGAGAAAGTGGATGAATATTTGCATAAGCAGAATTTACTAAAGATTAAAAATTGTCTAATAAAAATTATGTACACACGTATACACATAATTGGATAATAGCATCAAGAATATAGGCTTTCTACAGCCATCTGTTGGTACTTCTGCGTCCCATGAATTTATTTCCTATAAGAATAAAGCAACTATTAGTATTTCCACCAACTTGTGGAGATTTTGAGTGAACCCAATTTGCTGTTAGCCACCTTGTGGAAGCTGTCACACTGGAGAAAAAAAGGGGAGGAAGATCTTATTTGCTGACCTCATTTCTCACTAGGATGGATGGATGAGAAGGCAGATTGTATTCATAGATATGCAAGAGTCAGTATAGCATGTGGTCCTTGGGGCTAAAGAGTTATTTGTTACTATTTTGAAAAGAAACCAGGAATTTCGGCTCTGGCATGTTTTTAAGTGTATGCAAGAAAGATAAATTATTGTATTTATAAAAAACAGTTTTAAGGATATGCTTCCTAATTCCTATCAAAAGTCAGTTCTCTGATACTGATTTTAAAAAGATGCCAACATCAGATAAATTAAAATATTTTTCTCAGCCCCAGTTATTGTATTTCAAATATATGGGTTTTCTATTCAGAAAATCCAGTCTCTCATATGTTTCATTTCCCTTCTTTCCCCTCTCACCCTCCCCGTTTTTAAAAAATGCTCACCTATATATCTTTAAAATCTGCCAGAATTCCATAAATATTTGATAAGAAAACTGCAATGGAGATCCTTTATTTGAGCAGTTGCAGATGTCTTCTCCTTGCCAAATCCAAGCTGAGTACAAGTGTCCTTTTTCACATAACTATTGTAATGCTGTGGTTAAGATATAGGATTGGGCCCCAGATATCTTGGAAACTCGCTGCATCACAGTTGCTTTCTCTCAGCCCAGCTCACTACATTAGATTGTAGTTATAGGGATAAATGGAAGGGAGCCATCTTGATCTCCCCAAATAAAGGCAGGATATAAATCAAATAAATCTATAGCAGCCCCTTGCACATAGAATTAGCTAGGCCATAAAATAAAATTGGTGTCTATCCTGTGTCTTCATTTCATGGGACTAAACCACTGAAAATTTCACCAACACAATCAGGAATTAAGTACAGTATTTTCCCCTACATTCTCAGACAAAACCACTAAAATCCATTATCGCAGTGTATTAAGGAAAATTGAAATAGGATATGATTCAGGATAGAGGAACTGACTTTTGATAGGAATTAGGAAGCATATCCTTAAAACTGTTTTTTATAAATACAATAATTTATCTTTCTTGCATACACTTAAAAACATGCCAGAGCCGAAATTCCTGGTTTCTTTTCAAAATAGTAACAAATAACTTTGCATGCAACATCCATAAAATATGCAAAATGAGATGAAAAGTTTTATTTCAAGTGTACAGCACGCACAAGTTTTTCTGAGTTCTTATCGCTAGTAAACAGCAATTATTTCTAAAAAGGGAGGGGTAGATATAAAACAGCAGAGAAACCACTGAATTCTAACAGCATTTACGAATTCAGCTAACAAGAGGCAGAGCTTGTTTCAGATTGCAGCTATAATAAGATTTTGCATAAAGAAAGCAAATTTGCCTGCTGATCAGCTATTCCTTTCTTATGCATTCTGGTAAAATACTGTTTAATGTTATTTTTTTTCACATTGTACTCCAGCTTCTTAAAATGCCCTTGACTACACTCCAGAATAAGCTAATTTTTGCTGCCATAAAGATGGGAAGGCATTTTAAGTGCCTCTAGCTCATTCGAAAACCAAAAGTTAAAACTTCCCCTGAGAAGCGGCAGTTTAGGAATAAACCCTTTGGCTAATTAGGTTTAATGGGACATTGCCTTGGGAGTTGTGATTTATTGGGCCAGTTTAGGCATACAATAGGCCTGCAGGGTTCAGTTGGTGCATTCTCTAACCGAATGGCAAATATCCAGTTTTTAAAATATATCATTATGGATCATTAAGAGAATGAAGGACAAACTACATGTTACACTGACATTTCTGTAAAATTTTGTACCTGAAAAGCAGCCTTAGGAGGCTGAGATATGGAGCAAAGATATGGGGAAAAAGGAAGGCATGCCATAAACCCTTCTGTTACACTAAAGCATGAACACACTAGTGTTCATCATCATCATCATCAGCTCTTCACCATTACATTATTTTGCATATAAATTGTAATTTTTTAATGCAGCAGACCCTTTTTTCCAGATGCTCCCCTATAGTTTGGCTAACAAGTTTTCTAAAGGTCTGTCACATTAATAAAGAGGTGAGGAATAGCAGAGCCTTAACGTTTCATATATACCACACCAAACACAGTTTAAAGTGCAAAGTTGGCACATGGGATGATACAACTTTTTTTCTGAGAGATTTGTATAGTTCTCTGATAGAATAGATATATAACATACAATGTAGGTTCAGAATATTTGTGTACTCTTCTCGCCTCAACATATATGGAAAGGAAATACTACAGGTCATTGATTCCTCCTTGAGGTCTTTTTCTTTACTGTCACCTTCTGTTCCTATTTTCCATGGGGAAGGATAAGGAAGCACATGGAAGTACCTGTAAGTAGTTTAGAATATTGATTTTTAGTTTACTTGTCAAAGTGGGCTCACTACATAATAATGAGGGCCTCCTTTTTAAGTACCTATCTACTTTCCTCTAAGATTAGCACAGGATGTTTAATCATGCAATGAGTTATCAAATTGTTTTTATGCTGGAGACAATCACTAACAGAAGCTAGTAAACCTCTTTATGTCCTCAACTTGTAAATTTTCCATCAACTTCTACTCAATATAACTTCTGAGCAACAGCTCCTCTTTTTATTAAATGCATAGGCAAGAACTCTGATAACACATAACCATTCTGAGAGCTGTCTGTGAAATTGTTACAGAATATTTAAGAAAGTGTGAAAGGGAAACTGTTTAAAGCAAGCAAGAGACTCAGATGGGTTCTCTAAAGCACACTAAAACAGGAAAACAATATTGTTTTAAAATATATTTTTAAAATAGTTGTCTTTTTCATGATAGTTTAAAAGGTGGGGTTAAGTACGTAATTACATATCAAAGAGAAAATGAGGGTAAATGGAGATATTCAGCAGACAATGGCTATAAAAGCCAAATTGTTAATAAGCAATTAGTGACTGCTACATCACTAATTTTGGAGATGTACATACTGAATATTACTTTTTGTTTCTTCTTTGTACAGTCTTAGAGCCATTTCCAATGGCATCTAACTTTGGCACAACATGCCTTGACAACTTTTTTTGGTTGTGCCCAATGATACTGCAGTTATCAGGCTTTGATTATTTTCCACTAAAGCTGTATGTATTAAAGTTATATTTCCTCTCCATCCCAACACCATCCAAGGACAGTATATAATCTGTTAGGCTTTTCACCCATTACTTTTGAGGGAAATAAGGTGACTGGTAGTCACTGGAAAGAGATGCAGGCAAGTTATTCCATTTGGGATCATTTTCTCTTGACACCAAGATGGATGAAAAGCATTATAAATTGTGTGGAAAGGCTCTTAGATTTGTTGCTATTTGACTTGTATAAATGGGATGTTGTGAATAATTTCTTACAACTTAGTTTCATGAACTTTCTGAAATCAATTCAGTAAGGCTGAGATCGAGTGATGTCCATAGCCCAAAGTATAACTTTGTACAAAACAAATCAATTGCCCCATATATCGATTTTGGAGGTCAGAGTGAATATCTCTTCTAACCATAAACCACTTGGATTGGTCCCAACAGACAACTGTGCTTTCCTTAATACATAAAAAGCATTCTGAAATTTCTAAAAAAGTGGCCAACTTTTGTGCTGTAACAATATTGTGCAATTAGGAGTTGCTGGATTTACACAAAATTCAGTTGTGCTTAGTTTCTGTTTTGTAGGTATGTTGGACATTTTGTATTTAAATTTGAGTGTTTTTATTTATTTGTGATCTCATACATAAATGAATAAATAATGGCTTGCAACATAATTATATTTGCAATTAGAGCACTTTTTGTATTTCCAGATTGAGAGGAAATCTTCAGATGAAATTGGAAACCATTTAATAGTACTATGAGCACTTTGGATTCAAAGACAAAAAGGTGCTTCATAGTATATGGGATTGGAATCCCTGCATGTTTTTTCATTATCTTGGGTTATGCTGCCACTGTTTGTGAACTTGCAGTTTGGTGCAAAATCTACAAAGTTTAGATCTACAAAGATCTACTTATACTCCAAAACACCTCTTTGTTTTCCAATCTGTGTTGTGCAGCTCTAAATTTTTGTTGGATACATTGGTTGTTGCATGGGTATTTATTAATTTAAGTGTTTGTATGTAGCAAATGAAAAACAAAAGAGTGATTAGCATTACTAGTAAGGTATTTACAGAAAAAGAAAATGAAGGAGAAAAAACCAGTACAGTGTTTTTTGAAAATAAGCTGTGTTTTCTCTTCTTCTTCATTTAATGGAAAAGCTGCCACTATGTAAACTGATGGAGGACCAGAAACAGTTGATCTTGCTTGTGAAAGTAGTATTGCACTGTATCCATGTGACATACTTTTTATCAATGGCAATGGTTTGTATACTGAATAACATCTGGAAGCTTCTTTTGTTGCTTCCTGCTATACATGGATGTATGTTTTTTCCAAGAGTTATTAAACTCAAAGATGATACTTAAAAGAAATAAAACTGGTCAATCTTGTTCTTTGAAATTTCTATCTATTTTAGCTGATACACGATAAAAAGATGTATTGGTTTCTATATTCTGCAATGGAAAGTTATTTAGCATTATTCATTCTCCAAGTCTCTGCCAAAAGACAAACTCATTCAACAAATGAAAGAAGATAATCTGAAGAAGTGTTAAAATCTGCTTAAAGGCAAGGCTGTATCCCAGAAAGGACTTAAAGAGCATATGCATTGTCTTAAATCCATTTGAACACTTTTCAAAGTTTAATCATATTTTCACATACACACACTCTGGGAAGACATTGTATTACTATTTTTCACCATGACAGCCCTCTCCGATATATTTAGAATAATTAAGTGTAAATATTATTATCCAAACATACATACCTTGGCTCCCAGTTGGAGGTTATATTTCCCAAAGAAAATAGAAGTTATTTACTCCAAAGTGTTTTTAACTGTCATCTTCTTTCTTCCCTGGTCTAATGGAAATGAATCTATAAATTCAGCTGATAGAAATAATGTATGGGTCCTCTGCAATAATAGGCAATCATAAGTTGATTTAACAACCTTAATTCAACTTCATTAGCCTTGGGGGAGGAGTTTTGATCAGAGGTCTTC
>JANHZU010007954.1:0-15871 GCA_032468055.1 Acrochordus granulatus | reverse complement strand
TCATTTCTACCTCAAATTGCGTTGAAAATGATTTTTTGGTGAATATTTTTGGGGGCGTGGAACGGATTATCTGACTTACCATTGTTTCCTATGGGAAACTGCATTTCTCTTTATGAGCATTTCACGCTAAGAGCGTTCTTCCATAACAGATTAGTCTCGTCTTGTGAGGCACCACTGTAAATATGTAAACACATTCCAGTATACAATAGGTTTGCAAATTTTAATTTCATTCTTAATTTATCAGTTGATGCTTGGAAAACTAAACATATGTCAGCAAAAGGCTTGTAATAAAGTTTTTATTTAGTCAGTCTGATGAGTTGCTAATGAATTTTGCAGCAAACATATCCATCACATAGAGGAACCAGAGTTTAATTCCAAGTAAAATCTCCAAATTTCAGAGAAATATTGGGAAACAAAAGAGTGAGGCAAACAACAGTAGTTCACCCTGTTACACGGCAGCACATGGGTCTTGAACTCTGGCTGCCGGCCTTCCAGCCAGCAAGCCCAGCATCTTAACTGTTTGCGCCACCGCACTACCACCCCCCAAAAGATCTAATATACCTTGCATGTCTTCACATAGTTTCTTCGTAGAAAACAATTAGTGATCTTCAGGGAAACTTAATATAATGAGCGTTGCTTCATAATTTGCTATTTACATATTGATTTTTATCAGAAGTTAATATAGTGTGTATATCTTTGAAAAATGCTACTGTTCAAAAAATGCTGTTTGATAAACATGCATATCCTTTGATGTTCACTCATATTTTTATTCATCTCAGGTTGCTAAAGTCTCACTTGGAGACATTTTGGAAGTGAAAACCAAACTATTTTTTTTTCTTAATTTGCATTGCCAGTAAAACAAAACAAAATCAATCACAGAATAACTAAAAACCTAGAGAGTTTTATTTGAAAACATCAAGATTTAAAATTCTGTATTAGAAAAGCCAAGGGAATATGGCAGTATATTGCGTGTGAAAGTGAGTGAACAAATGGGATTTTGTGCATTTATTTATTCATTCATCCATCCTGTTTACCCTTAAACATCTTTTGTATTTTATAAACTTTGTATGACCAAAGAGATGATACTCTGCTCTGACCCAGATGCTGCTTGCAAATGAGCAGGGGGATCTGTCATTTAGCCCACTGCAGGAGGTCAAAGGCAGGAAATGCTCATCAGTTTCTATGGACTTGCCTTTTTGTGTTTCCATTACACTTTTGGCACAATCAGGATTCCTTTGTGCTAATTGCTGTAGTTCTGTGAAACAGTCTTTGGCAAAAACTGACACTTACAAAATTGTCTGCCCACTTGCACAGGGATACATTAAGCAGAAGGTATAGTTTCTAAAGAAACAGCTGAACAAGGCAAGTGTTAACTTATAGCAAAAGCAATTTTCCTTTTACAGGGAAAGAATATTTGCGATGGAAACATTTTTTCTCATACATATATTTGCTCTGCAGAAGGGCTACTCCAACTCAGAAGGGTTTACAACATCTCATTTCCCAAAGTTTCTGCAACAGTAGATGACTTCTGTTGCTTTCCCCATGCTGACAAGTATCATTTGTATCCCTTTCATTCCCCAATTCCCATTAAAGCTGTGAATATTTGTTCCCAGTGCCATCATTGTAACAAAGGGGGCTCCCAGTCCACATGTTTCCTACAAGGCCTATTATCCCTATGTAGCAGTTGTGGTTTTATGCCATTTCTTTCTTGGGAAGTGTCTGATCTTCCTTGAAACACAACATATAGAAGCAGAGAAGAACAATACTTAAAAGATAATGTGCATGGTAATTAAGCTAGCAAGAGATAATTTTCAAGTGTATTTTCTATAATATGTTGGGTATGTGGTGAATGGAAGGTGTCTTGGAGAACTGGATACTTGAATCTGTCTGAAATTCACTGCAATATGGTGACACTGTATACAAGAAATGGGCTTGCTACAGCTTTGGGAAATTCTGGAATTTTGTTTTCCATGCTACATGATATTGCTAGTAATCAAATAATTATTTGACAGTAAATCAAAATAGGGTATTGCATAGCTAAAATTGTTGATTTTAGACCAGGCGTGTCCAACCTGCGTCCCAAGGGTCGCATGTGGCCCTGGACAACTAGTAATGCAGCCCAGCGAGATAATAACAAATATTAAAAAATAAAGGAATTTTATTATTTATATACATTACACTGCATATACATTAACTGTACTTTATATGCGGCCCTAAATAATTCCTATTCATTCAATGCAGCCCAGGCAATCCAGAAAAGGTTGGACACCCATATTTTAGACTGCCTTTTCAGGAAAGGAATGTTCTTTCATGGAGTAATGATACATTTTCTTAACTTGTTTTAATTAGATCTTTGCTCAAACTACAATGAAGTGCCTGAGAAGAAAATCTGTTCTCCTTACCGGATACTTGGAATATTTGATAAACCAGTATTATGGTGAAGATAGAAATGACCCTGAGAAGCCCCTTATAAGAATAATCACACCGTCCCACACTGAAAAAAGGGGTTGCCAGCTCACCTTACTTTTCTCTATTCCAATCAGAAATGTTTTTAAAGAACTGGAAAACAGAGGAGTTGCTGTAAGTAATCTAAGCTTTATATTGCAAACTTCTGAAATAATGCTTTATTTTATGGAAGTAGCATGTTCATTTTAGAATTGCTTTTGTATTTATAATATGCAGGATAGAATAAAACAAAGTTTAAAATATTAAGATGGTATTTCAGATCTCAAATCTGTTGAGTGCTTACCAGGCTGTTTCAGGAAACAAAAAGTAGAATATGCAATGGAAGGTATCAATTGAGAGTTTTCATACATAAGTCATAAAATAATGACCAAGGCTGAGCTAAATAGCCCTGTAATAAATATGCAGTTATTTTTGGAAAAATGGACCAGGATAGCCTAAAGTTGGAGAATAGAAGGTGCAGCTTTTGACATACAATAGCGGTAAGTAGTCTAAATGCTGACTGGCTGGTTGATTGGTTTCCCTCCTTTCATCTTAAAAATTCTTATTTTTCAGTCATATCAAACAGTTCCTTTAAAATATTGTCCAAACAAAATGTCCCCCTGCAAATTAGACATGCAAGGAATTTGACTCTGGTACAGCACCTCTCAGTATACTTGCAAGACAACAGTAAATAAAATAATGACATCAACAAATAAACAAAATTATGTATTCAACAGTAAAATATGCAACCAGTAGAAAAGGAATATAGTTAGGTGTAGAATTGCAACCACAACTGATAAGTCTATATATACCTTAGTACAGAACTTCTGGGTAAATTTAGAATTTTTTGCACTTTGTGTCTTGTCGTATAGTGTGAGTCAAGTATTCAGCTGAATGATAGCTGGGGGGAGAACTGTCCCTGTGTCTGATTGTTTTGGTATGCAATACCTATAGTGCCATCCTGAGGGCAGAAGTTTGAACAATTATATCCAGGGTGAAAGGGGTCTGCAGATATCTTCTCTGCCCTTCTCTTGACCCTCTCAATGTTCTCTCTTGCCTCCTCCATGGAAGGCAGGCTAGCTGCAATTTTTCTTTCTGCAGTCCTGACAGATTGTTGGAGTCTGTATCTGTCCTGCTTGGTTGCGGCACCAAACCAGACAGTTACAGAGGTACAAAGGACAAACTCAATGATTCCTCTGTAGAACTGCATCAGCAACTCTTGAGGCAGGTTGATGTACCTTCTTAATAATGGTGTTTATGTTAGCCATCCATTTCAAGTCTTGGGAGATTATAGAGCCCAGAAACTTAAAGGACTTTACTGCTGGTA
The DNA here is from genome assembly GCA_032468055.1 of Acrochordus granulatus. Taxonomy (NCBI): domain Eukaryota; kingdom Metazoa; phylum Chordata; class Lepidosauria; order Squamata; family Acrochordidae; genus Acrochordus; species Acrochordus granulatus. Next base: position 12,099 of record JANHZU010007954.1, on the reverse strand, counting down.
CTATGTTGATGAGTGTGGTAAAGGGGAGTGAAACAGGAGGACTTTTCCTAAAATCCACTGTCATTTCCACAGTTTTGAGCATATACAGCTCTAAGTTGTTTCAGCTGTACCACAGGGCAAACTGTTCAACCTCCCATCTATTTGCAGACTCAGCACATCTCTGTTAAAATCTAATGATTTGTTGTATCATCCACAAACTTCAGAATTTTGACAGAGGAGTCCCCATAGGTGCAGTCATTAATATAGAGGGGAAAGAATACCAGAGAGAGAACACAGTCCTGAGGATCTCCAGTACTGATTGTCCAAGAACTAGATGTAATTTTCTCTAGCCTCACTTGTTGCTTCCTGTCTGTCAGGAAGCTGGTTATCCACTTTCAGATATGAGCAGGCACAGTAAACTGGGTCAGTTTGTAGTAAAGAATGGCTGGTATGATTGTGTTAAGCAGTGAGCTGAAGTCCACAAAAAGGACCTGTGCATAGGTCCTTGGAGAGTCAAGATGCTGCAGGATATAATGCAGTGTTGTATTGACAGCATCATCTGCTGACCTGTTGCCTAATAGGCAAACTGCAGAGGGTCCAACAGTGAATATTTGATAACTTTCAGATGGGCCAACATTAGTCTCTTAAATGTCTCTATGACTATGGATGATAAAGCAACAGCTCTGTAGTCATTCAGCCCATTGATGTAGGTTTTTTTTGGAACCAGGATGATGGTAGAACATTTAAAGCAAGAAGGAATGTTGCACAGCTCCAGTGATCTATTGAAAATCTTCATGAAGATAAGGGCCAATTATGTACCACATGTTTTCAGGCAGGAAGAGGTTGCTTTTTTGATTTTTTTGTTTTTGAAGGAGACTTCAGACATCTTTTTTCAGAATCACCTGAGGTGGGGGCCTAGGAGGAGGTGAAGGCCTCGGAGGAGGGATGGATTTGGTTGTATGATATATTTATATCTAAAGAAATATCTGCTGTTAACATGACTGAGATGGGGTTATTAATAGTAGGTAATGGTGGCTGTTTCTCAAACCTGCAATTGAACACATTCAGGTCATCTGCTAGTTGATGGCTTTCCTCAACAGAGGGTGATGATGGACTTCAGTAGCCAGTGATGTTCTGTAGGCTTTTCCAAACAGAATCGTTAGCTGAGAGTTGATTATTCAGAGTATTCCTTTTTGCTATCCCGATCTCTCGAATCAATATATTTCTGACCTGCTTATACAGGCTCCTATTCCCTTTCCTGTAGACTTCTTCTTTGGCAGGATGAAGCCGCTTCAATCTCATTTTGAACCAGGGCTTATTGTTATTGTATGTACACAAGTTTTTGGTAGGCATGCGCATGTCTTTGCAAAGCTGATATATGATGTCACAGTATCAGTAAGTTTATCCAAGTCTGCTGAAGCAGCTTCAAAGACAGATCAGCCTGTGCAGTTAAAGCAGGTGTGTAGCTGTAACTTTGCCTCCTCAAATCATCTCTTCGGGCTTTGCACTTTTATGTTTCTGCCTGTAGGTGGTATGAGATGTATCATACAGTGATCGGAGAGGCCAAAGGATGCATGGGGAACAGAGCAATAATCACCATTTATTGTAGTACAGCAATGATCCAATGTATTCTTGTCTCTAGTGGGGCAGCTGAAATGCTGTCTGTATCTGGGCAGTTCATGGGTAAGATTTGCTCTGTTAAAATCTCCTAAGATAATTTATAAAGAGTCTGGATATTTTTGTTCTGTTTGTAGGAAAATATGATTGGTGACTACTATTCTAAGAGAAATACATGAATGGTTCACGTATAATTTTCTGTGTTTTTACTTTGACAAACCAATACAAAGGTATTCAATTTATTGAATATTTATCTGGATGTTTTGCAGTGTGACATGCGGGAACCTGATGCCCTCCGTGTTGCCCCAGTTCCTCTCTACAATACTTTCCACGATGTGCACAGCTTTATTGAAATCCTAGGATCTGCACTTGCAGCTGCAAAGCAAACAGCAGATTTAATGCCACTTTCCTGATGTTATTTGTGATATAACTGTACTTTTATCCTCTGTTTTTAACCAAATGCATGAGGGCTTTGAACATGTTTGGGGGTATGGGTGGACTTCCTCCTAAAATGGGCCATATTCTATCACTTTATTTCCAAAAATTGATTCACTTTGAGACTGGATTGTAATGGATCTTTTATTAAAAATCATGCTTTCACCCACTGGAGTTTTGTGTAACTTCATTATGCAGAATAGGACTTCTGATCATTCCTGTTTATATGATACTTTTCTGTGTCAGTCTCAGTCCATATTGAATGACAAGTAGGCTGTTTTCTATCTGAGTTGTCTGTCTACAGTGGGATTCTTTGCCTGAATATATACAATAATACCTTTATGACACTTTGTGCTATCCCCTTTAACAGCTAGCAATTCACTGACTTCATATTGTTAACTTAAATAAAAGAAGAACGATGACCCTTTTCAAGTACTGAAATCTATTTTTAAAGGTATTGTTGAAATAATGGTATTGAACCTTTTAGTTACGATGCATTTTGCATTTGATTTGTGATTTAAAATATTATCAAAGTAAATTAATATCTTAAAATTTAATTTTCCATTGTATCCGGCATATGCTGTATATGAAGTCTAGAAGAGTTTACGAAGGACTTGTAGAATCATAGAATGTGTGAGTTGGAAGCCTGTATTCCTTCAGTGTAGGATTCTACCAAAACATCCCTAAGCGATGATATCTAGTCCCCAGTTGAAATCCTCCAAAGAGAAGACTCAGTTTCACTGCTTAAAAGTTCCTGTCATCAAAAAAATTATTCTTAATATTCAATCTGATTATTGTTTCTTTTAAGTTCATTTTACTGGTCCTTGTGTACAGAGATTTAGTATTGAATTGTTCCACACATTTCTGATCATTTATGAGGCATTATTAATGGTTGGAGTGTCTAGAGCAGTTTCCCAAAATTTCACTCCTCCTTTAGAAGCCAAGCATTGAACTCGGCTTCCAAAGCAGATATTTTACTCTTTTCTTACAGCTTTCATTCCTGCTTGATCTGTTTTCAAAAAATGCCAGGTGTCACATGGAATGGGGTGATAGCGCTTTGCGAAGTGCTTTCCTCTGTCCTCAAGATGTGAGCTGTCAGAAACTCAGTGATAGTAGCACAGAGATAAGGCAGATTCAACAAGGGGAGGGGAGCAGGGAGGTAAAAGAACACTATTTTTTCTGTGGTTTTCTCCTCTCCAGTAAGTACAGACTCATGTTGTTGAGGAGGAAACCAAGCCACTTTCTAGAGAGGAGACAAACCTAAAGAAACAAGGAGATAGAGATTGCTGGTAAGAATGCCAACCTTGTGGAATATCAGAACCTGGAAAAGAAAAGATGCTTGGGCATTAGTTACCCAGAAAAATCTGGATGGTATCGGACAGACTTGCATCAGGACAAGTAGAGCCTTGAAGCCTGCACATCTTTCTCAAGTTCTTCCTCCATATAGACAAAAATACTTAAATAGGAAGATGACCTGTGTTCTCTGACAGAAAATGCCACTTTGCTGACAGGTCACTTTGATCCAGCAGGTTGCCACTACATCAGAGGCCCTGTTGTTTGGATGTGACCTCAAAAAGTGGTTGGCATCTTAACCCTGGGAAAAGGAGGATGTGTGGATAAATCTTCAGTTTTGTTTTCTTAAAATATTCAATGTAGAATCTTAAACATAGTTTGAAGTATTGTATGGTTGTTTGTATGGAGGCATCAAGTATGTTTATTTGTAAGCTATCACTGTAATCATCTACTCTGTCTATGCTATGGGCCATCGGAAAAATATTCAGATCCTGATGAATATGTAAGAAACATCATGAGATCAGCAGGATACAGGGTTGCTATGTTTCTTTTGTCAGATGTATTTCTGGATTCACTTCTTGATATTTGATGTTAGCTGTAATAGCCTTTTATTTCCATTCTTCTGCGCCCTACCAGTGAGAAAACATGACACCATTACCTGCTATTAAGTTATTTACAATCTCTCACATGTATGTTTGATAAATATAGACCAGAACTTGTTACACATGGTAAACAATTTTGCATAACCATATTTTTGATGCAAAATTTTGATCCTTAGAGAGTTTTGTTCATCTGCATCCAGGCTTCTCCCTTGCCCCAGTTTCTCAGTGATTCTACCAATCTGCAGTATTCTCACCTCATATGGTTGTTGCCTTCCTGTACATTACTTGAAAGAAAACAAGTGCTCAGATTATTTTTTTATTCTGAATTCATTATTTTGAATAAAATAGTGTGAGTGAAAGATCTGAGGTGCCTAAAGTGCAGCATCCTTATCCTTTTTTCTTTCTTTTTTCAGTCCAATTTGGTTAGTCATTCTTGGACTTTCTGAAACCTAACCTCAGTTGCCATGGACTGAAGGACTCTATCTGCAATTTAATTATCTTTTGTTGTATATTAGGTCTCCCCACAGTGAGATCAGTCTCTAATTTGAAATATTATGTACTAAATTGAACAGTGCAAATTAATTGAATATAGTAACTAAAAAGAATTGGAAAGTGATCAGTAATAATTCTGAGAACCTTCATTTCAGATAATGGTCCAGTCTGTTGTTAGAGTTTATCAACAGCAGTTGGATAGACTGTTGCAAAGCAAATAAATTCCTAGGTGAATCTTCATTTTTAAATAATACCATTAGTGGCCTTTTCATACATTTTGTTCGTATTTTAATGTATGGTATAACTTAGGAAATTGCTTCTAGCTTATATAATAAAAATATAAAACATTCTGAAGGTACAGGAAAACCTGTAGGATTTACTAGGATTATTTCCACACAAAGACTGTGTACCAGTTCAGAATCATTTCTGAACCTCTGAACTGATTTATTTAGGACTCAGTTATATTCGAAATCTCACTCAGTCTAGCATGTTTTTTTTTAATGTTACATTCTATATTGTCTCATCTTGTCTCCCAGCTCCCAGCCTTCAGATGCTCTAGCTCTTTCAAGGCTTGCAGTGATTTGATAACTTTATAACTCTCCTTTATGGGATTTAAAAAAAAAAAAGTATGCATGAAATGAGAATGATGAAATTGTTGTTTCTCCCAGGCTGCATCTGTTCACCACAAGGGTTTGTATTTCATTTTTCCTTCTCACTGTTGTAAGATCAGTCAAAAGGGAGACAATCGTAGATTGTCTTCAAACTGCTTTTGAGACATTGGAGTATGGAAATAGTGGAATCACTCTTATAATCTTTTGTTAGATCAAGAAATACAAATGAAAATTATAATTTTTAAAAAATAGTTATTTTTAAAAATAGCGACCAGATACCTTGGGAATGTGCATTTTTAGTTACAGCAATGAATTATCTTGGAGCTATTTCAAAACCATCAGGGAAATGTAAATAGATTTTTCACTGATAGGATAAGAAGATAATTGTCTAGCCTACATAGGTTTGGGGCTGGCTGAAGCAACAGTGGAACATTTGAAGAGCAAAACTATCTTATCTCTGAAACCAGAAACCTGATTCCCAGAATAATCCCAACCTCCTTTATCAGTTGTAGTGGGTGAGATTCAACAGATACACTGCTCTATTGGAACAAAAGGGCATACACTCCCTCAATTCAGGGATGAAAGGTGTTGGCACATGGAGTGGAGAGGACAGATGTTCCAGTAGCTGGTTTTGGAATTTTGAGCGCAAACTCTTTGATGTTGCCCAACCTTCTAGTCCTCCAAGATGTTGAACTCTTCATCATTTTAAGAGCACAGGTGGGTGTAATCCAAACAAAGCACTGGTTGCAGATACTAATCCTTTTTATTACCTTAAAATGCTAATGGGTTTATGAGAAGTCCAGAGGCATTCTTGTAAATGAAGATGTTGCTATAGGTTTTGCAACATGATAAAAATAGCTACAGTCAAGTGGAATTCGGGGCTGGTGGGCACTGATACTTGAGAGACTTATTGCATGCTTCAACATGTACCAGGCTAAGTGTTTCTACTTCCTTATTTCACCTGGTAGCCTTTCTGTGCTTTCTCTCCTATCAGAACTTACATTAGAAACCACTTTCCCCAGCTTGCGAAGAGTGAGAAGTGATGTCTGTTGCAGGTTTGCACAGTGACATCTTCAGTTCTTACCATGCTGAAGAATGTTAGCTGTTGGGTGAAAGTAATGGTCTGCTTATTGATAGCAGGTTTCCAAATTCAGGGATAAAAGCATTTTCCAACAATGTGGCACAAAGAAATGTAACAGTTCTTGGAAATGCAAAGCAACCAGTGACACTTACATGCAACAAACTTATTCCAGTGTTCAAGTTTCCTGGCTTGCTTAGCAATTACTAGCTTTGAGAAGATGATACAAAATATTAGTAATGGGCTATTCTTAGTATTTTCTATCAGTTGTAGCATAATGATTTTATTCTTAACTTTTTTTACAAAATGTAGCTTATGATAATACTCAGACTTAACATTAGGTGTCAGCATTTTACATATTATTTCATGAGAACCAAACTACCAGAAAGCTGCAGCAAGAAGATTGAAGTTTCAGACTTTCATTTCTACAGCTGTCAATTAACATCTCTGAAATAAAAATAAAATATACCATGTTTCTCAGCTGCTTAGCTCTCTTCATATGAAACGCAATATAACATCAACATTTTAAATAAAGATCTGTATTGTACTTAATTTTGTAATGTTTTGAAGAATTGTTTTCTGGCTAACATAACACATGAAAGTCTCTGAGGGGGCAGAAAAAAAGAAAAGCAACAGGTATGTAAAGCAAGGATTTTGGGTGTTCCAGAAATGAAAAATAAGAAAAGAATGACAAGATGTACTGCCTGGCCTCATCTATTCCATCCAAGTCGTCTTTGTGAGTTGCTAATTTTTTTAATTGAATGTGACTGCATTTGCCACAAGACTGGGAAGCATTCACAGCTGGAAGTATGGGTCATGAAGATCTGGAAGTATTCAGCTTTACGCAGTTACAGTCAACATCATATGTCCTTTTTTGCATGTCCCCATTTCAGAGTTCAGTATTTTTGCAGAGAAGGGAGCATTTTTTTTATTTATTAAATTTATTTAGCTGCCTATCTCACCACAAGCAACTATAAGTGGTGGACAACTACAGATAATATAAAAACAAGGAATACAAATATAAAAATGGTACTAATAATTCTAAAAACCCCAAATACAATCAAAGAGAAGGGAGTATGAAAAAATAGCTCCCTCTACAATAAAGCCATCTAGCCATGTCCCCTTTTTCATGGTAGTTCCAGACCTGGTCACATAACCAGGCCTTGGGGGCTTTTTGACAAATCAAAAGCCAATCAAATTTTGGGGGAAAGGATGTTCCACTAGGTGGGTGCCACAGTAAAGAAGGCATATGTTCTGGGAACCACCAAATATAGATCCCTAGCCGATGGTACCCACAGGCCGGGTGGGTTGATGTAAGTGGAAAAAGGCAATTCCGCAAATAACCCAGTCCCATGCAGTGAAGAGTTTATAGGTCAAAACCAGCACCTTGAGTTGGACCCGGAAGCAAACTGGCAAGCAGTGCAGCTCGCAAAGCATAGGTGTAACATATGCCTGTTTTAGGAGAGCACATGCACTGCTGCATTCTATACCAATTGAAGCTTCTGGATACTCTTCAAGGGCAGCCCCTCGTAGAATGCATTACAGTACTCCAATCAGATTCAGATTCTTTACTGCCCAGCATGGTTAGACATGCAAGGAATCTGTCTCTGGTACAGCAGCTCTCGGTATATTTGCAAGACAGCAGTACATAAAATGCCATAAACAAAATTATGCATTCAGTAGGAAAGTGTGCATCCAAAGTATGCAGCCAGTAGAAGAGAAACATAGTAAAGTGGAGAATTAGAATCACAATCTATTGATGAGTATGTATATACCTTGGACAGTACTTTTGGGTTAATTTAGAATTCTTTGAATTTTGTATCTTGTCATATTGCATAAGTGTATTCAGCTGAATAATGGCACAGGGAAAAAAAACTGGTTGTTTTGGTATGGAATGCCCTATAGCACCATCCAGAGGGAAGAGATTCAAACAAATTATGTCTAGAAGGAAAGGGGTCTGCAGATGTCTTCTTCCCCTAATCTGGAAGTAACTAGGGCATGAGTGACGATAAGTCGGGCCTGCTGATCCAGGAACAGGCACACAGCTAGCACACAAGACAAAGCTGTGCAAAGGCCCACCTAGCTAGAACTGCCACTTGATTGTTGGAGATATGAGTCTAAGAGGGCCCCAGGTTGTGCACTGGGTGTGGCTGGCTTAATTAATTAGTACAAACCCATCCAGCACCAAGATGCCATAGTCCTGGCACCAAGAGGGCCTCAAAAACTAAAGCCACTCAATATTGCCAGGTTGCACCTGAAACCTGTTCCCCATCCTGACCCTCACAGCCTCTAGGCACAAGAATAAGACACTTATGATATGGATTAATTTGCCAGGGATAGAGATGTACAATTGGGTATCATCAGCATATTGATGATATCTCATTCCATGGTGATGGATGAGCTCACTTAGCAGATTCATGTTAATGTTAAAATTATAACCAAACATGGTTGGAGGTCATACACAATCCAGCAAAAGTTATCCATGATTAGCTTCTAATGAAATCAGTTTAGAGGGATAGCCCCAATTTTTACCCATTGTCTTATCATGGCCAACATGGTTAAAGGGGAATCTAAATAGGCAGATTCTGTTTCGTAAATAATGCATCTCCATCTATAAAACAGGTAATCATAATCATCTACATATCCTCCATCTCATCAGTCTTAGAAATATCAGCAAAATATATGCTAAGCACTTCCTGTTAAGCCTCTGGTCTGGATGGATTCAGAGAATATACTGGCTGAGAAACAAATTGGATTCAGACCTGGTTTTTCCATCTTTGATGATACTCAGTCTATAACATCTGGCAGGAAAATAATACTTCTAAGTCATGGGCTTTGCTTTATGCAGCCTTCCTAGACTTTAGAGCTGCTCTAAATAGACACAATCTGTGGCATAAATCATTCAGTTCTTCTTTATATTGGAAGTTATTACTACTTATTTTTAAACATGATATATCTGCTATCATGGTTAGATGCAGTTTCCAAGGACATATTAATGAGACCCCTATCAACAGAGGAGTCCATCAGGGCCATATTAGTGCCCTTTTATTGTTCAATTACAACATGAACATTTGAGTTGCCATAAGAATTGATCTCTCCTATCATCCCACTATAAGGAACCAAGGAAGGCTGAGTGCCAAAGAATTGATGTCTTCTGTAGCCTTATAAAGGGAATGATTTTGCAATGGTTTGCTACAGGAGAATGGTGAGTCTACCTGCTCTTTTAAGACTGCATGGGCCTGTGACTCTTTTACCTTGCCCATTTCTCTTTGCCAAGAAGGTTCCTGGATTGGGGCTGACTGAAGAGTGATGGGGGATGGTAATAAGTCTGTTTTACATCCTTGGACTCCTTTCTCCTATTTTTATTTTTTTAACTGGTTTTGATAGAGAATTTGCGATGAAGTTGAAAGCTCAACCTTACCATCAAAAATTAAAGTACAGTTGACAAGCTTTATAAACCTACAGATATGTTTTCTTACCTGGATGACTGAAGATTTTTTCTGAATTGATGCCTTTGAATTTTGGTGCTGGAGAAGACTCTTGAAAGTTCCTTGGATTGCAAGGAGATCAAACCAGTCTTAAGATAAATCAACCCTGACTGTTCATTGGAAGGACAGATACTGATGCTGAAGCTCAAATACTTTGGCCATCTAATGCAAAAAGAGGACTCTTTGGAAAAGACCATGAAGCTGGGAAAGATTGATGGGAAAAGGAGAAGGGGTTGGCAGAAGATGAGATTATTAGATAGTATCATTGACATGGTAGGTGTGGATTTGAGCAAACTCTGGGAGACAGTGGAGGACAGAGAGTCCTGGCGTGCTGTGGTCCATGGGGTCACAGAGTCAGACATGATTTAGCGACCAAACAACAACATCATCCCACCACCTAGGAGATAATATATTCCATTTCTTCCATATTCAGACAATATAGTTTTAATTTCCTAGACACCAACTAGCCTGGGAAAACCACCAACAGCTTTGCTCAACTATTATGTCCAGAAGACTAGGAAATTTATTATTGGTCTTTGTTAAAAGGAGGCACAGTGGCCGAGCAGGTAAGATGCTGGGTTTGTCAGCCGGAAGGTTGATAGCTTGAGTTCAAGACCCAAGCACCACCGCATAACAGGCTGAACTCCCACTACTTGCCCCTGTTCCTGTCAACGTAGCAGTTCAAAAGCATGTAAAAATGCAAGTAAATAAATAGATACCATCTTTGGTGGGAAAGGTAATTGTGTTCTGTGCGCCTTGGCATATAGTCATACCAGCCACAGGATCAGGAAAGCATCTTCAGACAAATGCTGGCTTCCTCAGCTATGAATCAGAGATAAGCACCGCCCCCTAGGGTCAGCCACAACTGGCAGGGGAAAACTTTATTTTTATCTTTGCAAAACACTGCAGAAGGATTATTTGGATATTAAATAATCATCCTCTTAAGTAGGTTAAATCATTTATATACCTAAGCATAGTCTTTCATCCCACAGCCACACACACAGTGCCTAAGGAATAGTTGTTCAAAACTCTCAGGGACCTGCTTTATGGAAATTGTTTTGTGGTGGTTGTTGTTACGTTAAAAGGGCATCATTTATCTCTGCTGCATCCCAAGTGTATCCAGCTGAAATTGGAGTTCAACTGTTCTTCAAAGTCCAGTTCGGTCCATAGTTCCTTCATTGCCTTAGATCAGGTGTAGGCTAAATTTCTTGGGAATCTATTTCAAGTTCCTTGTTGTGTTGTAATGCAATCTTCTGTTCTGAGGCCACCTTAGCAAGAATGAGACTAATACTACTAATTACATTCTTAATACGACATGGCTACATTCTTTCACATACTGGGCCAAAATGTATTTTGCCCCTCTAGGTTGGCTCCTATGATTCTTTTTTGATAATGTTGTTTCATTTTGGTCTAAAACAATAGATTAAAAACTGGGGCTGCTTGAATTCTTGTTAAATTAGCTGTGCTAATTTAAATAGTAGCTTTGAGATAATGAATTCAGGATATTGATATACAACTATTCAGGATATTGATATACATCTCCTTCCAAGGATCTATTTCTGACTATTTCCTATACCCTGTAGACCTGCTGGATACATAACTCAAATTGCAATGTCCAAATACAGGAGGGCATTCTCTCTGATGCAACTAAATTACCTCCCTATAAGAGTCTTAGAAGAGAGATATCAGGGCATTTCAGTGTGGCAAAAGCACTACTAAAATTTTACTTCTTGATAATATTGCCCATTTGATGCTGATACACATTTAGAGGTTATAACCCACATTTAAATTTTTCAGTCATGCTAAGCAGAACCATTTACAACTTTATTTTCACTTACATTTGATTCTGTTACTTTAAGTATTGTCTGTTATGTTACATGTAAAGCTCATAACCAACTAAGTGATAAGTCTGATTAGTTTTATGCTTAATACTTTTGTACACATATGTAATATTTTTATGGTATTAGATTTTACTACATCTTGGTCAGTGACTGCAATAAAGATTATATTCTATTCTGGTCAAAGTGCAATTTTGGAATAGCTCAACATGGAATTGTTTTTATTTTCCAGCCTTTGAAAAATTACTTTTTTCCTGCTTGGCAAAGTTTAATACGTTTTGGAATGGTTTGGAGGTGAAGTTCACTAAAAGAGGTGTTTGCACTGTTCTAAAAAGAGCCATTTAAAACTCAGAGATATGCATAGCTTCTATGTCTATTTTCCTATGTAACAATAAAGGAAAAACATTTGTTTCAAACAAATACTCACAGGAATCTGCCAGTTAGAACTTAAAACTATTGCGTGATTTAGAGATGAGATTTCTAAAGTAGCTGCCTTTTACAGCCATACTTTGAAGAAAGATACAAATGAACAAAGTGAATGGGAATTGCTCTTCACAAGGATAAACTTTTGAATATATTTCAATAGTTGAGAAATAAATTTATATGCCTCTGACGCTTGTAATTTGAACATGATACGGATCAGTAATTCCAGTTTTGGTACCATTT
>JANHZU010007953.1:26381-42419 GCA_032468055.1 Acrochordus granulatus | reverse complement strand
GCTGGGGCTGCCGGGTGAGCCGGGGCTGCAGGCGGCGCTGGAGCGCGAGGCGCGCGAGCACGGCGACCTGCTGCAGGCGCGCTTCGTGGACGTCTATGCGAACCTGACCCTGAAGACGCTGGCGCTGCTCGGCTGGGCCTCCGCCCGCTGCCCCGGCGCCCGCTTCCTCGTTAAGGCCGACGACGACGTCTTCCTCAACCTGCCCGCCTTGGCGCGCCACCTGGGGCAGCTGACCGGCCCGCCCGCCGCCTACCTGGGCCGCCTGCACTGGCGCGTGGCGCCCTCCCGGGACCCGCGCAGCCGCCACCACGTGCCCGCCTCGCTCTACCGGCCGCGCGCCTTCCCGCCCTACTGCAGCGGCACCGCCTACGTCCTCTCCGCCCCGGCCGCCGCCGCCGTCCTGGCCGCCGCCCGCCAGCTGCCGCTGCTGCCTGTGGAGGACGCCTTCGTGGGGCTGTGCGCGCGCCGAGCCGGCATCGCCCCCCGCCACCTGGCGCGCATGGCCGGTGCCGCCCGCCTCCCGCCCGACGCCTGCTGCTACCGGGAAGTGCTCTTCAGCGTGCATGGCGTGGCGCCCGCCCAGATGCTGGCCGTGTGGGGGGCGACCGAACGCCCCTGCCGCGCCTGGCAGCGCCTCCTCGGCCTGGCTCGTTGCAAGGCGCTAGCCTGGCTGGCGGCGCTGGCCCCGTGACTGCGGGGGCTGTCGAAGCGGCGGGATATCACCCCCGTCCACGGACGTGGAAAGGGGGTCCCGGCATTGCTGGCCACCCGCGGAAGCGCCGCTCTAGACTCTGTGCCGACAACCCGGGAGCTGAGCCGCCCCCTCCGGGCTGCGGGACGGGGCTTCCACCTTGAGGCGCTCCCCACACACCCAGGCGCCCCTCTGGCCGGTCAGCGGAGAAAGGGCAGCTTGTAGCCTGTGGGCTACTGGAAGAGTTTGGACAGACAGCCCTTGCAGTCCAGCAGGTGGGGAGGGGGTGTTGCTCGTGTAGACAGTAGGCAAATGTGGCCATCAGACGAAGCCAGAAGATGGTGCAATTGTGAAGACAGCAACCGTGGTTCTTTTGCCAGGGTTTGTTTATACATATTTGTATGCTGCCAATCTCCTAATAGACCCTTGGCAGCGCACAATCAACGTTTTACATTAAACCACGCCCCCCAGCTGACTGGCAGTGTTACACACAGGAACTTTCCTCTGCAGCTCCTGCTCTGTGCTCAGGCAGGTCCAGCACCCAGTCAGCTTTCCCCCACAAAAGGGATACCCATTCATCTGCTTGCATTTCAGAGGACTCCGGGACTCGGGGTGGGAGGCGAATCTCTGCAGTTCCTTGGCTCCATCTGTGCATTGGGGGTGGGCTCCCTGGGGAAGGGAGGTCCTCTGTGACAGAGGCTCCCTCCCCCAAGCATCTGAATGTTGCTAGGGATGGCTGGAAAAGGCTCAGTTCTCTTTTTGAATGCTTGGGAATACTTTAGGGGAGCTACTTTATGCCCCCAGGAGTCCCCCAGAATGGGAAGGCACAAATGGGAGGCAGGGCCTCCTCTTTCACAGCCCAGGCCCAGAGACTACCTTGCAGAAGCTGCTCAAATGATGATGCCCTTATATATAACATGTCTAGAAATCACACAATGAATTTACTCAACGCTCTTGAGTCTATATAAACTCCTCACAGGAGTTTCAAGGAAGATCCACAGGACCAGCACAGAGTGAGAGCCGATGTCCAGAGCCATCCAGACAATCCTTCTGCACACTGTGCAAATACCAGCAAGCCCTGCCAGTTGCCTTTGCCCACTATTTCCAGAAGCGATCCAGTGCCAAGCTGTGGGCTGCAGTGGCACCAGCTTTGGGGGCTGCTGGCTGTGTCTCTGCTTTGCCAACCAAGCTCTTCCAGATAATGGCCTGTAAGAAGAAAGGTGGATGGGCATGATCAAGATTGTGCAGGGTCAGATCTGGCAGCCAAATGAGGCTTCCAAGTGGTCTCCCCTAGGCTGGCTGCCTTGGCTTAGGGGTGAGCTTTGCCCAATGTGCTGGACCCAACTGCAACAGATATCCTTGCTGGGTCAAACCATGGCAGAACAAAGTCACACCAAGAGGGGTATGGGTAGACTGTACATGAAGGGCAGGAAATGAGCCCTCCTGCACTGCTGTTCCAAGCTTCAGAGCCATGATGAAACCAAGCTGGATTTATAATAACTGATTATTATATGATCTTGAGTGAAATGTAATGACTTTCTTGTGCTCTGTTAAAAGGTAAAATGTGGGAGGAGGAAAGGATGTGAAGCATGGTATCAGTCACAAATCCCTGTGTATCCCCATATGTAGTAAATCCAGACCCTCCTGAGAGCCAATGAACCTTATGTAGGTACACAACCGCTAGTTGGGCAGATTCTTGTAAATATGCAAGTCCAATACATCTGTTAGCCTGAATCTCACTGTCTGGCCTTGGTCTTTTGCACCTGACATAAAATTTGGCAACCACATTGGTGTCCACATGTGGCTCAGCAGGATTGGAGGGGGATCTGAGAATTCTTGGGATCCAGCAAGGATTTGGCCAAGAAAGAAAGGAACTGAGGCTGAGCTCCTGGCAGGAGAGGAACAGGAAACCTCAGGAGACTTACCTGCTGCTCCTCGGCAGCCACCTTCTTCTTTCGTTTCAGCCGCTTGCCTGCTGAGTCCCGGCCCTTCAGCCTCTTCCGAGGGGAGAAAGGCTCCTTGGCCTCTGGGTCATAGCCCTGTGGAGAGGGAGAGGGGGGCATGGACTCAAGCGTCCTCAGACAGAGGACTGGCAGAGCCACACTTTGTGCTGCCCCCTCTTCCCAGATAAATGCTATTGGTGGCCGCAAAACCCAGACACATACCAGCCGCTCTGCACGCTCCTTGCGCTGCTGTTCCAGGGAAATGGTGTCCACCCGGCCCAGCTCTCTGGGGTCCAAGGTGATCAGCTCTGAAGGGATCTGCAGAGAAGAACAGGCTGTGAGGAAAAACAATGGGTGATCTTCCTACCCCAGCCCCTAGAGCACACTCTCCAATCCATAGCCTCAGGAGATGGCTTAATGGCCAGGGAAAGAAGTGCAGATACCAGGCTTCTGCTTTGATCCAGATGAGGGGCACTGAGGCCCTGCCCTTCTTGAGGTGGATGGAAGGGCTGGGGGTTCAGCTCCACCTTGCCAATGGGTGCTCACCTTCTCCAGAAAAGCTTTAACCTCCCATTCCTGCCTCTGCCTCCGACTTCGGAAAGGGTTGTTCTCCAAGGCATCAAAGTTTGGTTCCCCAGCGCCTAGCCACAAAGTGGGGGGGGAATGGATGGGCTGAGGCGACTCCTTTCCCAAAATCTGGTGACCCATCCTCACTCCCTGAATGGTTGCTGCCCCCTCACCTGGGATGAGGAGGCTGGCAAAGCCCTGCTCGTGCCCCACACCCAGGACGTCCTCAAAGGGGCAGAAGCGCAAGCTGTGGGAGGAGCCAGGCAGTGTGTGGCAAATGTAGGGCTTCCGGGACGTGCAGACCAAGATGTCCTTGTAAACCTGGGGGAGAGGGTGGCACTCAGGAGAGCCGAGTCATGGGCCTCAGCTATGGGAGGGCAAGGCTCAGCCGCAAATCACTCACCTGAACCACTTCCTGGCAGGTGGCCCCCAGGAGTCCCCGCTGGCTGAAATCCAGCAGTCCAGCCCCACAGGGCAGCAGTAGAGAGTGCAGGCGCCGATATGCCCGGAGGTCATAGATGTGCAGCTTCTGATCCAGTCCTGAGGTTGCCATGTAGCTGCAGGAAAAGGGAGAGCCTGTTACAAGCTCCATGCCCAGGCCTGTGCTCATGCCCACCCCCAGGCAACTTATTTGCTCACCTCCCAGTAGGGTCAACCGCCACAGCCCTCACGGCCCCCTGGTGACACAGCATCCGGACCAGTGGTGCTTTGGCACTGGGGCTCCAGAGCGACACTGTCCCTGCAGTGGAGGCAAGGAGAGGGTTGGGAATGGGCAGGAACACCCCAGACAAGGGCGAGGAGGTGCCCAAACAACCCACTCAACTCACCATTGCTGTGACCCAGGTGGATGATGGCATTGGAAGGGTTCTGGGTCATCACTGCCAGCCGGCCTGCCTTGGTGCAGATGGTGGCCACTTCCTTTCCCACTGAGATATCTAGGTACTGTAGGAACCCCGACTCACTCTGGGGGCCAGAGAACAGTTCTAGAGTGTGGAGAATAATGTCCTGTCCCATACCCCAGCTATGTCAAGCTTTGAAAGCTGCTATGCAGCTCAACTAGCCTTGGTTGACAGCTAAGGGCTCTGGATTCAACCTACCAAAAAAATCTGGCAGGTATCACCAGACAGACTTTCTAGGTTGGCAAGATGTCAATCTAGATAACCATGGGAATCTCTCCAACCCTGGGAATTTGTGTTCAGGAAAGAGAGCTTACATGGTTGCATTTGTGACGTTTTCTGTGTATGGCGGCTTTTCTTGTAAGTTAAACCTAAGCCATGAAATCACAGAGACTGGGGCCCCAGGAAAACTGCAGTGTGAAGAGCTTCCCCCTTCTGATACAATCAGGGGAGAGACAGTCTGGCCTGTGGGACCCACAGTTTACCAGGACTCCCACTCACCGCTGTGGCCAGCAAGAAGTGGTACGGGAGGAACTCCATCCTTTGGACTCCATGAAAGCGCTTCAGGCAGTTGAGCTCCACACCTTGGTTATCATAAATGTAGAGCCACTTGCGCTGGGCCACAGCAAACATGGTCTCGGTGTGCAACCACCTGCAATACACAGAGCAGAAAGTGTGCTCACCTACCCAGAAGCACAGCAAAATGCAAGGCCTCTACTGTGATTTGCAGTTCCCATAAGTTGTGGCTCTTGTGAGCTGTTGTAATGGAACCATGCTGAGAAGTGAACTCCCTGGTAGGGCTGGGGCAATGAATACAGCCCCTGCTGGATAGGGAAACCTTATGCTCTCCCCTGACTCCCTCCCCGCCAATTCCCACCTGCGGGGCAGCCCACATCTGCAACCAATGGCAATGTGGCTAGCACTCACGTGAGATCTGTGACGGTCTCCATAACGTTGGTCTCGCACATCAGGGACTTTGTGTGCCAATCCAGAGCAGCCACATGACCCCGGTGTCCCCCCAGGAGTAGATGCCTGAAGTGCAAGCACAGGCAGGGATGAGAATGCAGGATATGCCAACCCCCATGGTTGGAGACCCTCTGCAAAGCCCCCATGGCCCTCACCTGCCGTTCCGTGTGTAACTCAGCCGGTAGGGGCCAAACCGGTCCAGTCGCAGCTCAAAGTGCTGGAGGTCAAAAAAAAGACATAAGTTGGGCATTGCCTCCCCCAACAAATAGCTACCAGCCCACCTCAGTCCAAAGTGCCCCTCCACCTTGGCACTGGCTGCAAGGTCCACGGCAGCAGCAATATCGGCCTGGGTGATGGTGCAGGTGTCTTCATCCTCATCTCCTTCCAGAAACCTGGCACAGGGAAGAGAAATGGGGGAGATTAGCATTGCATCCCAGGCCCCCTTTTTCATTACTGAAAGAGCAATGCGAAGGCAAGGGCAAATGCAGTAAAATAATTTCAGCAAAAATGAAACTCACTTTTGAAGACCACTTTAAAAGAGGTCAAAATCTTAAACTTTAAAAAGTTTGTCAGAAGGAATCGGCCAAACCAAAACAGAATCCCAACAAGATCTTTTCCCCACATTTATCCACATCTGAGCCTGTGAATGTGAAGAGTGGCACCTGCCCTGCCTGCCACGCAGTTACACTAATCAGTGCTACAGAAAACAAGAGGATCCAGAAATTGGGGTGCTGGGGAGAGCAGAGGGAAGCATTCCAGATGTTTCTATTTCAAAGCACTTTTGCAGACTGCTATCTGGCACATTAAGTTCTTCTTCTTTCTCCGAAGCAACCAAAAAAATTATAGGTCATGAAGAAAACAACTGCAGGGAGAGCGGAATCCCTTTGGGCTACCCCTGAGGTCCCACCACAAAGACAGAGGAGGACCCAGGAACTAATGTGCCACGATCTTCCTCTCTGTTGTGACAGGTCTCCAACAGATGATGAAGGGATTATAAGCATTAGGAATGGAGCTGCCCTGGGCTTATAACACAGAAACTGTGCCTGAATAGCCCCCTTCCTGCACTGAGCAAATTACTGGCTTAGATCAACGTGCTGTAATGTGTTTGGAGTTCACAAAGTCTTGGACAAATTCCCCTTAATACAATGATAAAATACAGGGTAGATGATGCCATTTGTAGATGGACACGCACTTGCATTTCAGCTCAACACACCCTGCTTGGGTCCCCTAAGGCAATGTTGGGGCCCCTGCACTGCCCAATGTTTGCATCAAGATCGTGAATGAGGTAGACGCTTATCCAGCGTAGAGATGGGACCAGGCTGGGAGAGCGGCTGTTGGATAGACAACAGCAGGGAGATCCAAGAAAACCTGGAACAGTGGGTGAAGGTAATAAGACGGGATTTTACAGGGAGAAACCCAAAGTTCTGTGCCCGAGTAGGAAAAATAAATGGCTCAGCAGCAGCACAGAGAGGAGGCAGCAGCCAGATGCAGCTGCTAAAAAGGCCACCGGAAACGACCCTCCGCTGTTCTACCTGCTCAGATCCCCCCTCCCCAAAGACCAGTCCTGGTCCAATTTGCGCAGGAGCAGCCTGAAAGGGCCCAGCGTGATCAGCCCCCAGAAGAGACGCCCAAACGCCATACAGGGCAGACGCAGCAGCCCATCTCTCCGGTCCCGTCCCGCGGAGTCAAGTTTCCCACCAGCCGTCGGAACAGCCTGCCGCGGGGCCGCGCTCAGGTTAGCGAGACGGCCGCGAAGAGGGGCCCGGGAGGCCCCCGGCACGGACGGGGAGCGGACTCACCCGGGTTCCTCCAGCAACAGCAGCTCCGTCCGGGCTGCCTGGCGAGCCGCCGCTCGCGCCTTCTCCTCCTGCGAGGCTAGCCGGTGCTTCAGCCGCTCGCTGGAGACGGCCTCCTGCAGAACACGGAGGGTCAGGCGGGCGGAGAGGCAGCCCAGAGGCGGCCGTAGGGAGGCGGGGTCGGCGGGAGACTCACCAGGTGCTGCGGGACTCCGCGCTGGAACTTCCGCAGTCGCTCCGGAGGGATGGAGGCGCCGGCGCCGGGGAAAGGGTCCATTTTCTACAGGGGGGAGCAGCAGAGAGCGCCATGGGGAGCTGGCCCGGGATTCCGGCCCGCCCCGCCCCCTCCGCCCCGGTCCTCACCTCCGAGATCTGCTTCTGGCCGGCCGGCTTCGTCCTCCGCCGGGCCTTCTTGGTCTGCTCGCCCTCGGCCGGGCCCGGCTCCCCCTCCCAGTAGCGCTGCGGCCGCCTGTTCTGGGGAGGGAAGAGCGAGAGGCAGGCGAGGGTCTTCAGAGCCTCCCTCCCCCAGAAGCGCCCCTCCGCCGGGCAGCGCCTCACCTTCCTCCTCGCGGCGGGGGCGGTCTCCCCCCGCGGCCCCCCCATCGCTCCCGCTTCGTCCCCGCCCTGCCCGGAGCTGCCGCCGGCTGTCTTCGCCACTGCCCCGCGTGGAGGAACCACTCCTAGGTCGCTCTCGGAAGGGCGCCCCGGAAGTGACGCTACAGGAGGCGGGAGGGAAAGGGCAACCGCCATTTGGGAAGTGGCAGGAAGCAGCCGCGGCCATTGGGGGGAGGGCACGAAATTAATATTCGTCCGTAAAATGGCTTCTCGGGGAAACGGCACGCGACTCGCGAGAAGCCATCAAATCGCGTTATGCTGTTTCCGGCCAAGACTTGTCGGAGTAGCCTGTCTTGCAACACTGGGCGAGGATCCGAGGAGGAGGAGAGAACCATCTGCTGCCGTTTGAATAGAGCGGACTGCAAGAAAGTCCCGGGCCGCAAACGCCCCAACTTAAGATGGCTGCAGCATCACCCCGCCGTTCCTTAAGATGGCCTCGTGGCGCGGGGCTTCCCGAAGGAGGACGATCCCTGCTGGCCCCGCCTACTTCTGAAAACAGGCTTTGGTTTAGCTAACGCGGGGTGGTTGGGGGATTTTGGGAGTTGAAGCCTCCCCCCGTTCAGTTTTTCAAGTTCGAAAAACTCTGCTTTAATGCAACCAAGAAAGGGGGAAAGAAAAAGGAAAAAAAGATGCAAACGAAGGATATGAAAAACCAAGTCACAGAACCTTTTTCCGAGTCTCTACCAATCCAACTCAATCCAGCAGTTGAGGCCTGCTGGGTGGCTAAAGAAGTTGAATGAAAAAATTAAAGTTGCATCTAGCACTACACTTGGTGGTCCAGGAATCTCCCTTCTGAGGGGCCCTTCCAGGCTCCTGGGGGCCCAGTCCCAGAGCAGTCCCTGAGCCCCTTTCAATAGCAAGGCAATTTCTGCATATCTGTGGAACTTGGCATCCTGGAAAAGGCTCCCCCAGCCAAGTTAAAGCCCATCCCATTTTCAGGCCATGCTTTCCATGAAAGAAATACCTCCATTTTTAGATCAGGATCATTCCAAGGGTCATTTTCTCAGAATAGGAGGAATCTGGAAAGCATCTGTTCAAACCCACATCAAAAACGTCCTTGAATAAAATATGATTGTCAAAAAATGGGCTACTTCCTTCATCCTGATTTTTTGCTACCCAAGATTAACTCAGCTCTATTATAGGTTGGTCAGGAACCTCCTTTTGAAGCCTTTTCCCTTTGTAACACACATTTGGGTACCTGGTGCCTTCACTGGCTGCAACCAGCCCTGGGGGGGGTATTGAATCTCTCTAGTTGGGTCCCAAAGGGAGGACAGCTCCTGTGCCTTGCCATAGTGTCTAGCCAGGATCCTGGGGGAAGGGTGCTGGCTTAGAAAAGTGGCAAAATCCCCCAGTGACAGGGAAGAGGTGAGAAAATCAATGCTAGTTGATGGGGCTTAACTTTGGCCAGCAGAACCCCAGCCCCATAGAGCCCCCAGCATGGAGAAGGGCAGCCAGGTGTGGCAAATTAGCACAGAAGCATTAATTAGGATCATTTCTGTCATCAGGTTCAGGGTCTCCGTGTCCTTCCTAGAGGCCTTGCCTTTCCCCAACTCTCCCTGGCTCAGCTGCAGCCTCTTTCGCATAGATTGGGACTACAACACACAGAATTCTTAGCCAGGCAGGAATTCTAGAAGTTGCCTGGATGTGATTCCCTCTGCTTGACAACCTGATCTAAAAATAATTTGTTTTGCTATCTGTCCTTTATGCAGGGAATGTATTTATTATAACTCTTTTCACTGGCAGAATGCTTGCAACCCCAGTATTCAGGGTTTTATAAATGAAATGCAGAAATGAAATTATCAGGATGTTCAAAATAGGTAGCCAAAACCTGAAATACAGATGTTTTCCTTTCTTTCTGTGGGTCCCCTCCTCATTAGCTTCACCACCCCCTTCAGATGAAGGGTCCCCGAAGGTAATTTTTTGGCTAATCATATCACTCAATGTTGCTCCAATCAGTTTTGCACAGAGACAAAGCAATGGTAAACTCAAAAAATTCCAGAGCCAAAAGAATAAAACCCCCAAAATAAGCTTTGTTAATCAAAATAGCATCTCCAGCAATTAAGCCTGGGGACCTGCTCAGATTCTGCTGGGTTGCCCCACTTGACTTCATCCCCCTCAACTTGATAAGGTAGCAGGAGATATCCCCCCAAAGCTGCACAGCTGCAGGCCAAGAGCTCTTTGAACGTACTCAGGATCCCACAGAGAATCAGCAATGACTGAAGCAGCCGTTTGGCGTCTGCCTGCTCGCACTGAGCTGCTGTGCTGGGCACCCATTCAGATTTGTCTTCCTAGCAGCCCTGTGCGAGCATATGGCAGAAGTCCACATGTGAGGCGGGGAGGGCACAACCACAGCCAGCAACCCATCCTTCTCCAAGAGGGTCACAACTGGCACAATCAAACCAGGTACAAGGATTCTTGGCCACAGCAGCCACCTGCTGTCCTGGCAGGAATCCAGAGTAGCCCCCGAAGGGAGGGGCTGGCTCCATTAGAAGGCTAAGATGTGGCTTTCAAAGAGCTATTCCATCTTGCAGGATTCAGCACAGCCTGTTCGGAGCCCCAACTCTGGATGATTCAGACCACCCATGTCTCCATCACATCCTGCTTGGCCCTTGAGGCTCCGGACCAGCAACAGCTTCCCAAGGGGGAAAGATGGGAGCACCCCTAGGAAGAGGAGCAAGTCCCTGTTGCAAGGATCATGCTGGAACAGTAGGGAGAGGCCATGGAGGGCCAAGCCACATCCCATAACACGTTGAATTGGCCATAGGTTACAGGGGAAACCCTCAGCCACTGCAGGAGACCTCCAAACCTGCTTGCCACAATGGGGTTCCCCCCAAAAAAGCTTGCTCTCTATTGCCAAGATTTGACTGGAGGGTGGCTGTCTTCATCTGCAAGATATGAAAGGATCCAAGTCCATCCATCTGGCTACCAGGAATTGAATCACAAGCTTCAGTTGGAGGGTGGTGGAGGTAAAGGAACCAGCGGAATTCCCCTTCCTCTGCAAGCCACATTCAGTTTCTCTTCTGATGCCCCAAAGACCTCCATTCAAACTATAGACTTAAAAAGAAACTTTTATGGAATGCTGCATAGAGCAAGGAAAGAGGCTGGCAATTGGTGTGCAGCTTACAACAGACAAATCTGACAGGCCTGGAGGGTAGGGCAGCAGTACCAAATAAATAGCCCAGGGGATGCTGGCTACAAGCCCCTCTGCGTTAGGAAGGAGGATGGTCTCTGGTGGTCCCAAAGGGAAAGCCCTCAGGAGACACTTGCCAAGTCAGTTGCAGAGGGGCTTTGGTGGGCTCTGCATTCCTTTGGACAGAATTTCTTCCTCTGACTGCATGGAAGCAGGGTTGGCTCTTTGCCTGCTTCCAGAGCTTCTTCCTGACACCAGCCAGCAGACTCCATACTCCCACAGCCAGGGAACTAGATGCTTCTGCTGTGTGATCTCCTGTCCCAGATCTTTCCTCCATCCTGCAGTTGTGGGGGGACAAGCAGCAAAGCCACCCCCAACCCCTGCTACAACAAAGAGAGTTGGTTTTGGAAACCAAAATTGCTTAATTGTGGAGTCCTATGTGCTCTCAAAAGATCCAGCAGCCCCAGAAGGAAAAACAGGAGGCATCTACAACATACAGTGTCAGGACTGCAATAGCTTTGTAGGACAAACAGGCAGAAGATTAGCAGAAGAAATCTATGAACACCAACAAGCAGTCAGCAAACTCCTTAATTTCAGAACATGTAGACAGATAACCATAGTTTCATTTGGGAAACTGTGAGCATCCTAGTCCAGGCCAAGTAAAGAAATGCCAGATAATTTCTGGAAGCCTTGGCACTCAGACAAATCAGCCATCAACAGGCACATAGAGATTGACAGCATCTACATACCATTCAAAAGAGACAACCAAAAAGCCAGAAAGGAAACAAAAGACCCAAACACCTCCTCACCAGCAAACAACATCCAGATAAGCAGTGCTTAACATCAACACCAGACCAACTATCAACAAGTGAACAATACTCCAATCAAGGACTTAGCAACTCAGACAAACTAAAAATAAACATAGCCTAATCAAGGCACCACCAAGAACACTCCTCCCAGCACTGACAGGGTAAATCACCAATATATAAAGAGAGCAAACTTCACTCCTCTCTAGCAGAAATACAAGCACAGAGAGCACCTAGGACTCCACAATTCAGCCCTGAGTTATCTTCTACTGGTAAAATTGCCTAAACTGCAGGGAGAAGATTTGGTGACAAGCCCTTTGCTGGCTGTTTAAACACCTGTATGCCCAGAGCAGATGAGGTGCTTCCATTATTTTAAGAGCCAAAATTAAAAATGAAGACAGGCACCAGCCTATCCGAAGTACTCTGGGGCAGGTAGGGAAGCCTCTTCATCTCACCAAAGGGTTGGGGCAGAGAGAGGACAGGGATTCTTGTTTACTATGCATGAAAAGACAAACACCCAAGCAAGTTCAGTACCCCCCCAATTGCCAGCTAAGATCCACAGGGGGAGGAGGGCTCCCAACGCTTCCATCTAATTTCTTCAGCAGCCCTTTCTTGAGAATCCCGAGGAAGGGCCTGTGATCCAGGAGGATAGCAGGTGTCCACTCACTCTACTTTCTGTAGGAAGAAAAGACCGAGATAGGATTCAAGTCAGGCTTTTTGAGGCAACTGACAGCTGGCTGTCAGCCTTGCATGGATCTCAGTGACAAGGACTCAAGTCCAGCTATTTGCTACTCTCCTGCCCCAGCCTGCTGGGAGAATTAAGAGGATGTGATTGGCCAGGTCAAGGACGTCAGAAGCTCACCTCAGATTTTTCCTGCGGTGCAAATACTGCAAGAAAAAAAACAATGGGGTCAAGGATGATATGGGGCTACCTTGCAATGGGGTAGGGATCATGAACAGCAAGTCAGCACTCACCTCGCCTGGAAATTGCCTGCAGGAAGCCGAGGAGCACAAAGGCGATCAGGAAGAGGCCAATCATGTCTTCCAAAGAAGGGCTCAAGGATCCTGGAAAGGAAAGGAAGTGGGGAATCGCAGACAGGGATCTTGGCCACTCCTGAAGCCAGACACCACTCCCTCCAGCCCTTTGGGGTACATTCCTAGATACCTTTTCTGTCAACGTGTCCCATGCAAAGGTGGCTCCAGAGACATCTATCCGAAACAAGTACCACGAGGGCTCAGCTCCTGCACAAGATCCCTGCTGTGTTGACTGGGAATTTGGAGAGCTGATGCTCTCTTAAAAGAGGCCCCATTTGAGGTGTACCACAAATTGGCTGGACTCTGCCATGGGGCCAAAGACCCTTGTCTGCAACCAGGCTAATCGTACTCTGAGCCTGGCTGCAATTCCAAGATTCAGTTTGCAAGATCTGAGTTCCCTCCTCAAAGGTGGACCTCTTGCAGCTGAGCATCCACACAAACACCACTCTTGGTGCATCCTGTAGGCAGACTGGTCCTAATACCCCAATTATCTGGTGCCAACAGGACCTCGCTGCAACCAACAACAGCCATTTCATATTTGTGGGTCCAAAGAATTGCTGTTTTAGATAAGGCCCCCAGATTTGTTCGCTTGGTCCTGAATCAACTCTGGCTCTAGGTTAGTGTGGGAACCCCTCTAATTTTCTTGCAAAAGTTTTAGAAGCAGTTTGCCCTTGCATTCTTCTTACAAGAGGGGATACCTTCTCTCTGACATCCTTCCTGCTCACTTGGCCACACTCCTCCTCTGCACTTACCTGCTACATTCAGCTTCATGGTTTTCTGGAGCCCTGCCTCGCCCAGCCCCACATGAGTCACATGGCAGCTGTATGTGGCCCCCTGGTCTGTGGACTGGACAGGTGCCAAGCGGACAAAGCTGGTGAAGCTGTAGGTGCCATCAGGGGACTGCCGGTGTCCAGATTCCCATGTGTCTTGCAGAACCTCGTGGGCCGTGCCAGACATGCACCGCTTCCAGACCACGGAGACGCCCTGGGGGTAATAGCCAGTGATCTCACAGGCCAGCTCTACTTGGGTGTTGAGGGGTACTGAGAACAGGACCGGGCGGAAGGTGACCTTGGGTGGTTCTGGAGGCAGAGAGAGGACAAGTCACAGAGACAGTGTAAGGCTCTTCTCCAACACTCAACCCTGTTTTTCTCCCAGGAAGACCAGAAAAGAGGCTCACAACTCAGACACAATGGCTAGAAGATATCTAAGCATTGCATAGCATAATTATAATCTCCATCTTGGCAAGAATCAGAACCTGTCTTTCATTCAGAAACTCAGGTGGTGTACAGAGCATCCATCTTTCTGTTTTTCTCACAAGTTAACCTGTGAGTTAAGCTAGCTGAGAAAGCAAGAGGCCCAAGGTCCAAGGCTGAGAGTCATGCCTCTCTTGCACCCCTCTTTTGGGGGAAGAGGGTGATTGGTCTGGAAAGAAGCTGACACTAAACACCCCCCTCTGACTCTCTAATCATAACTCTGAGAAAGCATTGAATGAAACATCAGCTGGGGGAAGGCTGGAGCCACTCACGCATGACCTTCAGCTCAACAGTCTGCTGGGCGTGCAGATGCGACAGGTAGATGGAGCAGATGTAGGTCCCCTCGTGGTGCACTTGGGCATCCTGCAAGTGCAGTGAGATGTTGCCATTCATGGGGTCCAGAAAGAGCTGGGCCCCCTCCTCAGACACTGTAACGCGCTGGGCGGCTCCATCGTAGGCCAGGATCACTCTCCCGGCCCCGCTGTATTGGTGGCGCCACTCGACTGAGAAGGCTGTGGCTGGAGCTGAAAAGCTGCAGTCGAGCAGCACCTCCTGGCCCACCTTGGACTGCAGGTGGGGTGTCCGGGTGAAAACAGAAAGAACGGCTACAGAGGATGAGAGAGGCCTGGTGAGTCAGGCAGGCGGGTCAGCCAAGACCACAAGTCCCTCCACATAGTCTGCCTCAGCCCCAGACCCAGTTTCCCTCGGCCCAGGATTCCCCATCAACATTTGGGAGGAGAATTCTAAGTTCAGAACTCAGGGTTTTATTTCTTCTAAGGCTTTAAAATTCTTTATTATTATTTGTGCTAGTTTTAAGCCTGGATTTCTGTTATTGCTTTATGCTCTAGGCTTAATTTATACACATAAACAAGGCCCACTTCTGCTTGAAGGAAAAAAATAAGATCTGTTTTCCTTAACATAGTGGGGCGTGGTGGCCAATCGATTAAGATTCTGGGCTTGTCAGCCAGAAGGTCGGCAGCTTGGCAGTTCGTACCCACTACTTGCCCCAGCCCCTGCCAACCGAGCAGTTTGAAAGCATGCAAACTGCAAGTACACGAACAGATCAGTGGGAAGGGTAACAGCGTCTGTGCACCTCAGCAATTAGTCATGCCAGCCGTGGGCCACACGACCGTCTTCAGACATCGCCGGCTCCCTCGGCTGTGAATCGGAGATGAGCACCGCCCCTTGAGTTGGGCACGACTGGTAGGGGAAACCTTCACCTTTTACCTTAGTGTGATCTTGGCAACAGGAAATAAGTTTTAAGGATTGCTTCAAGGAAAAATGTGCAGTTTATTCCAGTAAATATAGTCTACGAAACAGCTTTGTGGACAGCTGCCTTCTCTTACTGAAACCTTTGCCCCCGGCCACAATCCGTGAGATATGTTGGACTGCAACTCCCATCCTTCCCAGACAGCAGGAAGATGGATCTTGTCTGCCCTCCTATCTGGAGAGCATCACATTTGAACTATAGCTTAGGAGCAACCCTTCCTAATTCACCCAGGATTGTTCTCGTCTGCAGTAATCCTGCATTAGTAATTCTGCAAAGGCAGAAGGGCCACCAAAGACGGCCCCCCATCAGTAGCCCCTCTGTTTGAGGTCTCGGAAGGAAGAAGGCAGGCCACACCTGTTGCCGTGGTGATCCTGCCAGCCTTTTGTTTCCCAGGCAAGGGGGTGTCCTCGTGCAGGATGCTGCTGACCCCAAAGTCCACTTCTGGATTCTGGATGGTGGCGATGATCCACCGGCCTTCCAGGGAGCGGGGGCAGCCCTTCTGCCCCACCAGCCCCACGGCCCAGGGCACGTGGGCCTCTTGTGGCTGGTACGGGTTGACCTCACAGGCGACCTCGGCCTCGGGGCCAGGGCGATTGGACCCCTGCCAGCGGGGATGGGCCCCGGGCTCCTTGCTGCTCCAGAGGGTCCCAGACGGGTCTGCCCAGAGGTGGAGAGTCGGGAAGGTGTCCGGCTGCGGCTCCTGCCTGGAGCGGTGCGCCCCCGCCGGACGGCGCCGCCATAGGGAGCCGCTCCTCCGCCCGCCCCGTCTTACCTAACAGCTGGAAGGCCAGACCGGGCTCCACCTCCGCGGGCAGGTCGGGCTCCAGGCCGGCTTCGGGCAGGCGCCGGCCCGGCGGGGGCAGAACGAGCAGGGCGCGGCGCTGGCTGAGGTCGCTGGGCATCACCGACCCGCCGCGCCCGCCGCCCGCCTCCTCGACGAACCAGCAGCCCAGCGTAGCCGTGGCCGCGGCGGCGGTCGGTGAGGCCGCGCCCAGGGCAGCGCCTGCGGGGGAGGAAACGGGAAGAGAGGGAAGGCGGCCCGCCGGGCGGGAGTCCCCGGGGCACCTCGC
>JANHZU010007952.1:281044-304788 GCA_032468055.1 Acrochordus granulatus | reverse complement strand
TGTTGAGTTTCAAGCCAGCTTTTGCACTCTCCTCTTTCACCCTCATCAAGAGACTCTTTAGTTCCTCTTCACTTTCTACCATGAGAGCGGTATCATCTGCATATGTGGGTCTGTTTATATTTCTCCCGGCAATCTTAATTCCAGTTTGTGATTCATCCAGCTCAGCATTTTGCATGATGTACTTTACATATAAGTTAAATAAGCATTATATATGACAATATACAGCCTTATTGTATTCCTTTCCCAATTTTGAGCCAATCCATTGTTCCATATCCAGTTCTATCTGTTGCTTCTTGACCTGCATACAGGTTTCTCAGGAGACAGGTAAGGTGGTCTGATATTCCCATCTCTTTTAAGAATTTGACACAGTGTGGTCAAAACAATTAAAGATTTCAGTGTAGTCAATGAAGCAGAAGTAGATATTTTTCTGGAATTCCCTTACTTTCTCCATGATCCAATGAATGTTGGCAAGTTGATCTCTACTTCCTCTGCCTCTTTAAAACCCAGCTTATACTTCTGGTATTCTCAGTACATATACTGCTGAAACCTGCTTTGGACTATTTTGAGCATAACCTTGCTAGCATGTGAAATGAGCACAATTGTATAGTTCTTTGGCATGTCCCTTCTTTGGGATTAGAACATAAACTGATCTTTTCCAATCATGGGGCCACTGTTGAATTTTCCAAATTTATTGGCATTTTGAGTGCAGCACTTAAACAGCATCATCTTTTAGGATTTTAAATAGTTCAGCTGAAATACTGTCAACTCCACTAGCTTTGCTGTTAATAATGTTTCCTAAGACCCACTTGAGTTAACACTCCAGCTCAGTGACCACACCTTCGTGGTTATTGGGGACATTTAAATCTTTCTTGTAGAGGTCTTCTGTGTATTCTTCCCACCTCTTCTTAATATCTTTTGCTTCTATTAGGTCCCTACAATTTTTGTCCTCATCATGCCCATCTTTGCACAAAATGTTCCCTTGATATCTCCAATTTTCTTGAAGAGCTCTCTAGTCTCCCTCAGTCTATTGTTTGTCTCTATCTCTTTGCACTGTTTATTTACTTCTTTGTTGTGCTTTGGAAATCTGCATTCAGCTGAGTATATCTTTTTCTTTCTTTCTTTCTTTCTTTCTTTCTTTCTTTCTTTCTTTCTTTCTTTCTTTCTTTCTTTCTTTCTTTCTTTCTTTCCACGCAGCTCTCTTAAAAGATTTAATTCGATCCTCAGGCTTCCAACCAAATGCAGGTATAGGCCTTGGCTCAAGGAAAGTGGGGTGCGTTTTGTGCCTCAAGTTCCCAGAACAAAAGTACAGAAATGACCATAATCAGCCTTTCTTTGTGCTGCTTAAAATTTGCATTTCTAATAATGCCACCTGCGTGAGCCGAAGGGCTCCTTAATTAGAAACCCTGCATGGTGCACAGCATCAAGATGTAACATGTTAATAATTCCAGGCGTCTCCTTATTCTTTATTAAAATTAGAAGGAAGATCGCCCTTGATTTCCAAGGAAAAG
Source organism: Acrochordus granulatus (assembly GCA_032468055.1). NCBI lineage: Eukaryota > Metazoa > Chordata > Lepidosauria > Squamata > Acrochordidae > Acrochordus > Acrochordus granulatus. The sequence continues at coordinate 303,280 of JANHZU010007952.1, read as the reverse complement.
CATGAGCAACAATGCTTCCTTTACCTCCCTACCTCGCCAAACAGGCCCATAAATGAAGTTGGTTCGTTTCTAACATCTCCGCTTGGGTGGGTCACGGAATTAAAAAGCTGCTGTAGAGTTATGGGAAGACTGAAGAATTTGCATAGGCCAATAACTGAGAGAAGTTCCAGGACATGAGTCCAGAAGAAGTTGGATGACCTAAAAGTTCTACGTGGGCCACTCACGAGGTCGTCCTTCATTTTGGTCCGAGGCTGAGAAAAAGTCTTGTCCTCAGTCTTGGAGAACGGTTGCTGCTCTTGGCCAATCATCATGGGCAAAATGAAGTGAGGACTTGACTTAAAGCTAAAGGTTTCCCTGCCAGTCGTGACCGACTTTAGGGTGCGGTGCTCGTCTCCGTTTCCAAGCCGAAGAGCCAGCATTTGTCCAAAGACGCTTCCGTGGTCACATGGCCGGCATGACTAGGCCCCAAAGGCGCATGGATGCTGCTACCTTTCCCGCCAAGGTAGTGGTACCTATTTATCAACCTGCATTTGCATGCTTTCACACTGCCAGGCTGGCAGGAGCTGAGGCAAGCAACAGGAGATCACCCTGTTGTATGGCAGCGCCAAGTCTCGAACTCGGGCTGCCGACCTTCCAGCCATCAAGTTGAGCATCTCAACCGCTCATGCCACTCAATGCCTCTTAGGCGTTGACTTAGGAGAAGGTAATTGTCCATGTTCTTGATTTAATCCCTGATTCATCAACTGAGTAGAATCTTTAGGGGAGATTTTACAACTTAATGGAATAAGGCTTTGCAGGCAAAAGAAATCCCAGCTTCCCAAGTTGTACTAAACCAGGGATATCCAACCTTGGCAATTTTAAGACACATGGACCTCAACTCCCAGAATTCTGAAAGTTTGAAGTCCACACATTTTAAAGTTGCCAAAATCAACCAAATCCAGACATGTCATGGGATGGCTTAGCATCATGCGTGAGCATCACCAGCATTTAAATTTTGAGCTAATTGGATTAACGATCCCTTTGGAGGTAATTTCCTTTACTGTTCCTTTCTTTTTGCTCTTGTTTTATCCTAAATTTTGAACCATAATCCACCATCAAGTCAGTGCCAGCTCTTAGCAACCAAATAAATAAATTTTCTTCGTTATAATCTTCCCTGATTTGCTCCTTCAGGTCTTCCAACAGTATACCTATTGCAACTGTAGCTGAGTCCACCCACCTTTCTTCTGTCTCTCCTCTTCTTCTCTTTCTTTCCACTTTTCCATCAGAACCTTCTCCAAAAACTAGGTCTTCATGTAATGTGTCCAAAGTAGGATAATTTGAGTCAGTCATTTGTGCTTCTAGTGAGCATTCTAAGCTGATTCACTTGATGATCCATTTGTTTCCTTGATTGTCTATAATCTTCTCAAGAGTCTTCTCCAGTGACAAAGTTCAAAAGCATCAATAAACTCATTGTCCCTGCAACTACGTCCCTCCACCTTGCGGTTGGTCATCCTCTTCTTCTTTTTCCTTCCACCTTTCTTAGAATCATAGCCTTCTCCAGAGATCTTGGTCTTTGCATGATGGGCCCAAAGTAGGATAATTTGAGCCTAGTCGTTTGTGTTTCAAATGAGAACTCTAGGTGGACTTCTAAGAGTCTCTTAACAGTTCTTGAATAGGATCTGGATCCTGCTAGCCGAAATTCCCTAGCTGATGGGATCCAGAGCATGCCCTAACTGACAGCACAAGTAGGGTGGGCTGAACCCATTGGGGGGAGAGGGTCCCTTAGGTAGCCTGGACCCATGCCGCAAAGGGCTTTATAACCAACACCTTGAATTGCACCTGGAAACAGACTGGTAGCCAGTGCAGCTCTCGCAACAACGGTGTCACATGGGTCATTCTTGGGACCCCAAGAACTGTCCGAGCAGCTGCACTTTGCACCAGCTGTAGTCTCCAGGTATTCTTCAAGGGTAGCCCCATGTAGAGCGCATGGCAGCAGTCGAGTTGAGAGAGGACTAGGGTGTGAGTGACCAAAGCACAGGTATTCCTTTATCCCCTTATCTGGAAATATGTGAGTATTTTCCCCTTCTCTCTGTCTCTCCCTCTCCACCTACACATTCTCAAAACCTGTAGGGTTCCCCAAGAATGTATGCTTAACTCAGCTAAAGTTTATCCAGGATGTTCACGCAATGCTGAAAGCGCATAAAGATGCAAATGATACGTTTAATCTTTAAGCATCTCAGCAACCCCTGTTCCAAATGAATGGAAAACAAAAATTAGGTGAGGCAATCTTACATAAAGATTAACCAAAGCCAAAAAAAGAAAAACAAGAACAAAACCAAGAACCAGGCAGAACCAGACTTTGATCCCACCAAAGTCAGTAGAGAAGTCACAGCTGTTTCAAAAGGAGTCCGAATTTCGGCTCACTTTTTCCCTTTATGGCTTTCAGGTAAAAAAACAATTTTGGAAGGGTTTCAGTACTGCACTCTGGATGTTTTCCATAATTCCCATTGGCTATGAGCCAAGCTTTTCATTAATATTCTCCTTCCCTCCTACCTCCTTTGAGTCATCTGCCCTCTCAGTTGCCAAATCCATTGGTTGCTATGGCTCCAATGAGATGAGAAAACTCCCATCTCTGATCTGTGGAGATCTACCTACCCTACTTTTATCTCTGGAGGTAGAGGACAATCCATCCCTGAAGATTTAAAAAAAGACTGAAGAGCGACCTTTCATGCATGGTGGTTCTGCACGTTGCAGAGGGTTAAATTAGGAGACCCTTATTGTCCCCTCCAATTCACAGATTCTCGGTTACCTGTTTGGTGGGTCTTCATAGACGTTTTCAGCTTTGTCCACTGACTTTTTCCCTTGTGGGATTTGAACTGACATGTCGTCCGAGCATCTCATTTTAGGGTCTTTTGTCCACCACGACTGGTTTTCTCATGGAGGAAGCACTTCTAAAACTTGGCACTTCTCTCCGCCATGGGAAAATCCCAAAGCTACATCAATGTGAATGGGTAGGCTCTAAGGACCCACGCACCAGGGGTTGCTCCTATTTCTGGTAGAAAAATACGGATTAAACCGCCCAGAGTCACTTCGGGGAGATGGGCGGTGTAGAAATTTAATTAATAAATAAAGGAAAACTGGCAATAGGTTTATCTTGGTTATTTTCCTTCTTGGAAGAAGGAAACTTGGAAGAAGGAAAAAAAAGAAGAAACCTGGAGAAGTTTCCACCTTTTATACAAGGTAACAGAAGCATTCCTACTTTTATTAGGTTGGCTGTGGGCACCTTAAGGAGATTCTGATATGAATTTATGCCCCTAATTTGTGCTTTAGACTGCTTTTTTTTTAGGATGCTTGTCTGTTTATTTTTGGATTTCAAGCTTAGTGATTGAGCTGGCTTTCAATTCAGATTCTCTTCTCCTTTTCTTTTTTCTTTCCTAAGTATCCCCAGAGGACACTGAGCGACTTGGTAGATGGTAGTGCAAGCAATCCATTAATTTCCTGGGGAAAGGAAGATGATCAGTTGCTGGGTGAATGATAATGGGCACAAGTCCTTGGGAGGCCCCGTTTGATTGATGACCTCAAAGTGCTTAACACAGCAAATAAAAATAAATCAGAATATATGATTGTAGTTGGCTTCAGGCATGAAAGCATCTCTCCTGGTATGTTCCTAAGAGTTTCCGCACAACAACAGCTTGGCTCTGGTTGTGCAGATCTTCCCAGAATGTCCCAGTTTAGCATCCTTGCTGAGTTTTTGGAGATTCAGTCCTTCAGGTAGATCAGAGTAGGGAATCCAGTGTTATGCAGGTCACTCTGACTTTTATTGTAAAGCTCGTGTCAGATGCAAAAGACCAGCCCAGGCAGCTGGATTCAGGCTAACAGATTTATTGGTCTTGCATATTTACAGGAATCTGCCCAACTGGCCGTTGAACACCTGTGACTATATGATAAGGTCCAACAGCCCCCAGGAGGGGCTGCATCTGTTACACTTGTGTCTATGTAGAAACTCGAGGCTGACCCCACGCTTGACACCCGCCCTTGTCTCAGCTCACTTTTCTCCCACAGCTATACAAGTAGTCCTCAATTTACGATTGCAATTGATCCTGGAATTACAGTCGTAAGTTCAAGCATCACGTGAGCAGATTGGAAATTATGGCTGTTTTTGGTCGTTAAGCAAATTCCTTTTCCCCAATGGGCGTTTTTTGCCAGAAATTGGAAGTAAACACTGGAAACTGGTAAAAAAAATCACAAATTGCGGTTGTTGGTATCCATCGTAACTCTGAAAATGGGTCATAAATGCTTAACTCTGCGGAGGTCTGTTATCACTTCAGATGATTCTTCTGTGAATGGCCATAAGTTGAGGACTATCTGTAATAAGGGAATTTTGCAAGCCTGAATGTGCTTCCCTTCCCTTCCCTTCCCTTCCCTTCCCTTCCCTTCCCTTCCCTTTACCTTCATGAGAACTAAGGAGGGTCTTGTCTAAGATGCTTTCCCACGTTACTTTCTTATCTGGCTGTTATCTTAGTAAAGATTCCTCAAGGCCATTCCCGTTTTCCTCTCCAAGTTGCTTCCAAATTGACCTCAGTTGCCCCTTGGTTGATTCAGACTGGGGGGAAAAGCCCCAACATTGATGTTGGCAGTCTGTGTTGGGTTCTCGGGAAGCTCTGGCAGATATCTGGAGCTGTCACTGGGGGTGAATCACATCACCTCTCCCCCACCTTGCCCAAAGTTTGCTGCCGGATCAGTCAACTCAGGTTGACAGTGAGGCCACCAATTATGTTTTCCGAGAATGCTGGAGACATGTTCTAGCAACTCCACTTGGCCAAGGGTGCTCTGTCTTTTTTCTTTACTCTTAATCTATTTTTGTCCATGAAGCATGTCTTAGTCAGAATTAAGCAAGTGCTCCAAGCAATTGTGAATTTGCCAAATAGCTAAGAGTGAAACCTAGCAAACTCTTTTGAGTTGTTGTGGGTTTTTTTTTAAATAATTATTCTCTGTGTGTCTGCCCTTAAATGCCCTCTCAAAAAAATAGTCTACTAAGCATATCAGCTTAATCTAATATGGGGAATGGGAATCCACGAGTTTGTTCCTAGCTGTTTCGGTGCTGATTGTTGGATGCTCTTTAATTTCTAATTATTTATTTGTTTCTGTGGGATGAGTGTATAATGTATAAAATGTATAAAGTGCAGAGAAATCTTTGGGATCAGCAAAAACATCCAAGCAGGAAGTACTTTTTTCTTTTTTTCCTGAAGCAGAAGAGTAATTAAACTGACCAAATTTGCATAACATTTTATAGCATGGGGGGAAAAAAGAAAGATTGTACCAGAAGGAGTAATTAAAGGAATGTATAGCTAATAGTTCTAGTTGAGGGCAAAAGAAAATGAGCAAGGGCAAAGGAGGTAAATTCCAAAACAAACTATAATGCAAAATAAGTTGGTTCTTTCAGATTTTATTCCTTCCTCTCCTTCTTCGCCCATGTGATTAAAGCTTCACACCTTTTTTTATATGTATCACATAGATTGCAGGGTCACAGATGCCATCTTGACTTTTTTGCCCCCTCCCCGTGGATATTTCAACTTCCCTCCTTCTCCTCCCTCCTCCTCTCCACACAAGGCTGAAGAAAAGTCAATATATTTATGCTTAAATCAACACCATTTTGTTCCCTTCTTTTATGCCGGTTGCAGTATAAATAACATTTCTCCACAGATGGATAATTTCTAAGTTAACATTGCTAGATGTCAGTCAAGCCATATGGCGCAGCTTTTATCGTTTTTCTGAAATTTTCCTCCTCTTTTCCTTCACCAGCCATGAAGTCGGGAGGCACCCAGCTCAAACTCATCATGACATTCCAGAATTACGGACAGGCCTTGTTTAAGCCAATGAAGTAAGTCAGGAATTACTTGTCTGTGTGTGTTGTCTGTCTGTCTTACAAAGCTATTTGTGCAACCTCTTTGGCTATGAAAATTACCACCGGTGGACAACCACTAATTGGCATCCATCAAAAAGGAAAGAGAATAGTGTGTGTATGTTGATCACTTGGAGGCATATGTGTCCTTCTGAACTTGAAATGCAACCGTTGGTGGAATCAATCTGGATTTGACCACACTGTTTGAGAGTGGGCTTTAGTGCTTCGACCCACCTTCATCCCAACCAAGGAAAGGTCATGGCTCAAGAAGAAAGATAAGAGTGATGCTTCATTCCAATGGTCTCTTTGGTGTTCAGTCTAACGCTCCAATCCAGGGATGATGGGTGGAGATGTTTGGGTTTTCAGAAGTTTTCAAACTATGAAGTCCACCTTTGGTTGGAGACATGGGGAAGTGTAGTTCAGCAGCATTTGGGATTGTCAACCATTTCTCAGCCTTGTTAGATTAAGAGTAGGATTGAAAGGATCCAGGATCTAACTTCTGTTTGTGAGAAGTTCATTAGGCGTTCAATGGCTCCAGTGTCATACATAATGCTGAGTCAAGAGATAGTTTGTTTGCTTTTGATTGAGGGAAATGGGTGAAGTCAACCTTTGCATTATTAAACCTGGTTTAGCATTCTGGATAAAGCAGGTGGTTCTGTCTTGTTCAGCCTGAATGTATGTGGCCCCTTAGTACTGTTGTTTGGAGATGAAGAAATGATGTTTAAAATGGATTGATGTTTCTAAATATGGGAGGGAGGGAGATAGACAAACAGACAGACAGATAGAATGATTATCATGGAGAAATATCCCACTAAGGTTTAAGTAGGAAATGAAAGGAGACTAAGAATTGGAGAGGAAACCAAGAATACTAGGTAATGCGCTGTGTCTCCTCCTGGTGACACCATTACTTCCCTACTTTGCCCATTGGCATCTTCCTTCATAATAAAATAAATAAAAAGCACATTTAAAACTGCGATCTCCAGACCATGCAAGCTTGCCCATCCTAACAGGAGACAAAAGTTGAACGTAATAAACAATTGTGTGGTGAATGAACTCTTTGATCTAACAAGCCCAACTACTATTTGGTTTTCAAGGATCTCCAGCGGCAACATTTGGTCCCACCTGGAACAAGTGGTTCTTCAGTGAGAGATGAGTGTTGTGTGGTGCCACCAAATTCTCCTCCATGTCTTTCTACCAGTTCTTAGCATTTGGATAAAAAGAGAAGTGGTTTTCAAAATGCCCTTTAGAGGAGAAGAGAAACTTGGTCAGGTCCTTCAGGGAGAAGTGGTTTGCTCGTCAGCTTCTTAGCAACATGGTGGCCCAAAGGTTAAACATGTGTTTTCATCATATAGTGGTCTTTCCAAAGAGATAAAATCTCCATGGCTTCTCTTGCTTCTGATAAATGCCACAGGAAGACCTCTGGAAGAATTCTTCCTGGGGCCATTTTTCAAAGGGAGATGTAAGTAGCCAGGAGTCCTTGACGGATGGAAAAATATAGAACAGAAGACACTCCAGGAGCATTATTTCCTCCACATCCCTCAATAATGTCAGCTCAAAAATCCTACCAAGGGAAATTTGAAAGTAGCTTAAAGAGGTTGAAGAAGCAGGAGGAACTTCAGAGAAACTGTAACACCAGTTTCAGTGCATTAATTGAGTTGGTGGCCCTTTCTTCTGTTGGGATGGAGAGGAGCAGCAGCTGGCTTCGTACATTGGCATTAGAGGTGAATTACACCAGTGAGGTTGCGGACTTTGCGATCTGCCCATCAAGGTCCATTTTCAAAACAAGACTCTGATTCCTGAAAACGTAGAGAGAGCAGGAGGGAGCATGCTGGCCGTGCAGGCAGAAGGCTGGTGTTTGCTCTGATTGCTCCCTGGGTGAGATTGCCCTTCACAATTAGTGGGCTAGAGTAGCAATCAAAGAGCAGAAAAGTAGGGGCAAAGGGTGGCCTCTTGACGTAGGCTTGGCTTAAAAGAAGAGGGAGGAAGGAGATAGAGGAAGAAAGGAGAAGAAGATGGGACGGAGGGAAGAAGGAAGGCGGAGAGAGAGGAAGGAAAGGAGGTAGAGAAAGGAAGGAAGGAGAAGATAGGAGGGAGGGAAGGAGAGAGAGGGGAAGAAAGACAGACATTTTTTCACTTCACTTTAGCAAAGTCATTTAAGGCTCCAGAAGATTTAACGGAGCCATTCAGAACTGGCATTAGTCATCACTGGAATAATAAGCTTGTTCCCGTGCTTTGTTTCTGCTGCAGGAGGACAAAATTATTATTTCCTTTTAAGTGGTTCTGCAAAGCACGAGGGGGGGAAGAGAAGGGACTTTGGAGCACCTACTTAATATTCCATCTCCTGTGCCAAATAGCAGGAGAATTTATTTCTTTGTCCCTAGCAAGGCCACTGGCAAACTCAAACATACAACTCGCCAGAGTAGATATGTAGAACCATTTGGTCCAACCTTGCTAGCTGGGGCTGCTGGGTGTTGTGGTACAGTAATATCAGCGGGCCAGGATGCTGGGTGAGCCCACCTTCAGGGATGTGACTATATGGAGAATGAGCTTTTTTTCCAACTGATCTTAATTGTTTATACTCAGGGTTGTTTTTAATGGATTGTTCGACAGCCAGAGTTACACTCAATTAGGGTGCTAGCCATATAAATAGAATCAGATAAATAGAATCAATCAATCGATAAACATCTGGAGAGCCATAGGTTCTCCCTTGATTGCAAAAATACAAATCTTTGTGATGAAGGAACCGCACTCTGTACCTGATCAGAGAAGGGGCTTGGTGTGTTTGTGTGAGGAATAAGAGTGTTGGGCTTTTTTTACAATTGCAATTGTTAAATCGACAAGCAAAGTCAATGGGGAAGCCAGCAGGAAAGGTTGCAATTCATGGTGATGTGGTGTCTCACTTAATGACTATAGTGATTTGCTTAAGAACTGCAACAAAAAAAGATTGTAAAATCGGGTGTGGTGACTTAACAACCACATCCCTTAACAACAGTTTTTTTCAATCCCAATTGTGGTCATAAGTCAAGGATTATCTATAAGTTGGGAAATCTGCTTTTTTCCTGTTGCATCCCTCAACTTTCTGAATGCAGAGGCTCTAGGAAGGCCTTTGTGGTGAGCAAAGGCAAGTTGGCAACACTGCTTTCTTTTATTTGGAAGATCTACATTTCCTGCCCAAAATAAATGCCCATAAAAAGTTGGAGGGTTCGCCAGCTTTGTTTACAACTCCCATTGCCTGTTCTAAATTCTGTGGCTAATCCGGTATGAATCAAGCCAGATGAGAAAGCTTCTAGAAAACTCCAGGGAAGGTTTCTTAACTGGCTGAAATGTATTTGGCAAAAATCTGCACAGAACATGGCTTAGTGTAGGGCAGCTGTGGGGGAAACAGGACTGAACCATGTGTGAAGAGAGGGAGCAGCCCAGAGTCAACACATGCTCAAACGGAGGAGAGTCAACCCCTGTGAAGACCGTTAGTTTATCTGCCAAGGACAGGTACAAGGCTGGCAGTTGGAGAAATTCTTGTAACCTTGAAACTTCGATTAAATGATAGAATAGAAACTATTTTGACTGGGCCTATTGCTTCCAACTTTAAGAGGAGCCCAGCCCATGCTTTGGGATTTCCCTTGACCACGCATCAAATTGACCTGATAGTCAAACCAAAGGCCGAATTACATAGTGGGTAGCTACCAAGGACTCGGCATTCACTGGATCCCGAAGTCTGTTTTTGGTTAATGGGAGTTTAAGTGACCCCCAAACTAAAGATTGAGTACAGATACTGTAGTCCTCAACTTATGACTGTTATGGAGCCTGCCTATAACAGTCGCGAGTCATAACTGTCCTAAAACCGTTTTCCTGCTGTGGAAATGGCATTGCTAGACCTGCAAATAGATTGCAGAAACAACTGGGGCATGGAATGACGGCTAAGCCATCATTTGCCCCCAAAAGCCAAAGAAAGCAATGATGTTTTATCCTGTCATTTTCAAGCTTTCTCCATACCAGATATGTTATTTTCTGCCCGTTTGCATTTTCCGGGCCGCAGCCTCTCTCCCACACAAGGCTAAGAAAAGACAAACAAATTATTGCACAGAGGTTTGGATGCTCTTGGATTTGACCACAGCGCAGGGAGTGATAATCTTTGCAGCGTACCAAGTTTATTTCTAGGTTTTTTCTTTCCTGTCCACTAACTCTCCTCTGGATGAGAGGTGGGATAGTCACGTTGATGAAACCTATAGAATGGTTCCTATTGTTTTAGAGAGTTCAGATGTTCTACTGGACACAGGGGACCCGTGGCCACAGGCGTTGGGGCTGGATGAAACCTGAGTCGGTAGTTCCTCTTGGTTGCGCATCCATGCTGCTCAGTTTAATTCCATCTCTTGGCTACCAAGCAATTGCAGATTTCTTTGAGATGACTGGAATGCTTTGAGGTTTCCTCCCCCCGCCTCTCGTTGTCAGAAAGCAGTCCTTGGGGTTTGTTGTTAGGAACATCCAACTGCTCCTTCCTCAACAACTCCAAGCAATCGTTTAGCTATCTGCTTGATGGGTTTTGTAGGCCTTGAAAGGGGAGAAATGTTTTTTTTTTCCATAAATAGTTTTTGGAGCAATAATTATCACATTAGGGGTTTAATTGCTTGGGCTAGTGATGTTTGAGGAAGTATCTCCTATCTAAGGTCTCGTTTATTGCCACCCAGGAGAGTTCTCTGTGTGTTTTTCCCCCTCATGCATCCAACTCAACAAACAAGAACATCCTCAACTTCACACAAAATAAAAGAGAATTGCAGCAACATTTTAATGCTTACAGTGTGATGGCCCCTTAGGCTTATTTAGTTTCAAATTGGCTAAGGAACCTTTGTTTTTTTGGGATGTAGTTCTCTCTTTGGTAGACCGCAACTTCTCGACTGCGACTTTTCCATGCAATTCCAAGGAAGGACATCGGTGTGCATCTATGTGTGTGTTCAGAAGGGAAAGTGTAGGTAGTTTGGGAACTTTCAGACATGAACATAATAAGCAAAAGTAATTTTTTTGTATACACTCTATTTTTATGCCATGCTTGGTTTGGAAGGGTGAAGGCTTTACCCCTGAATGGGGATTAAGTGTTTGCTGGGACTGTGGAAATGGTGTCAGGAACCTGCCAGTTACAAATCCTTGCCTAGGAAAGAATCCAGGATTGGGAGCACCCATGTTGTGTGCTTGTGTGTAATGACATCCATGTGGCAGGCTCAACCAGACAATCAAGTCCTGCTTCTTCTTAACCCAAGTAACATCTGTGGATGTAGAAGAGGATATGGCTTCAGTCACTTGGTCTTCTTCCATTTTGATGTCCGTGGTTGCCCCTCTCCGTGGACAGTTTGGGGAGGAGGCTTGGTGGAGGATTTGCCAGTCAATACAACCCCTTGCTTCTTTTCCCATGGGTGCCTATCCCTTAACACGATCCTTCTCTTCTTAAAATCTCCAGAGGCCCTGCTCTCCCATCTCCCATTCCACTTTTATTCAGTTCTCATGGTCTTCTCCGTCGCTTCGCCCACATCAGACCAAGGATAAGTTAATCTGCTTCTTCCCTCTGTACGTCATTGTTGACTCTCAGCCACATTTCCTCCCTTCAAGCTTTTGACCATCCTCTCATTTCCGTTGCTTATTTAGAATGCCCACAAGTGAGGTGTAACCCAACAGCAAACATAGATTCCAAGTTAATCCTGGGAGGGGAGCTGAGAGCTCATGTCAACATAGATTCAAGCTTGCCAAAGGTTGAGTACTGAGGTTGCTGTCTTCAAAGGGTCAGTCAGTTGAAGGTCAACCACGTTCATACCAAGAAATGTCTTCACTGGGTGGAAAGAAGAGAAGCTGGAGTGTTTACTGGAGTTCCGTTTGCAGCCTAAGATGCACCCTGCAATTGTGGCTGAGCTCCACTGGGAGAGAGAAAAAGCAAAGGCAGAAATTACAGGGTGTTGTGGACTGAAAAGAAAAGAGCGTTTGGCAGCCTAACAAAGTCTTGTGGACAAACTTCTACAAAACACAGGAAGCTAAATTTGCAAAACCTTGGGAAGGGCACTTTCAGGAGAGAAAATCTATCTGTCCATCCATCCATTATCCATCCATCCATCTCTCCATTATCCAGCTATCTATTATCCATCCATCATCCAACCATCCATTATCCATCCATCCATCCATTATCCATCCATTCATCTCTCTTCCTATTATCTATCCTATCTATCTATCATCCTCAACTATATGAGCATCCTATGGGGGCCACCATCTTGACTGCTTTGGCCCACATCCTATCTTGGGATTCCCATGGAAAAAAAGGTGAAAAACGGATTCATCTGTCTATTTCCAGCACAGAATAGCCTTTTGAAAAACTGATGAACAAATGTTTCTATCGTTATGATCGACATAGTCTTCTTGCTCCTGATTGTAACTTCTTAGTCTTCTCCATAGTAAATACTAGTCAAATGACATCATAAAAATCAAGAAAATATTTTTTGAGACTATGCCTACTTTGAAAATAGCTCAGAAGAGGAAGCACAGCTTCCCAGGCTTCCTTGCAAGGCCAACAGATGCAGTTGCTTTCAAGACTTGGCTCCTTAAAGCATCCACATCTTGAGTGTGACCCTTGGAACTGCCACTTAGGATTTCCAATTTGCTCATTAAAAAAAAACCCTTTCAAGAAAGTCTCGCTTGTTCTTCTCTGATCCTCTTTGAATTATTTTCGAAGCAAGAACAGCTTTAACTATTTTTACCTGCTATTCAGCTGAAGAAACAAGTACAATGTTGGCTTTGTCTAAGTCACAGTCTGCATTTATTTGACCCTGTTTATAAGCCCATCATGGTTCATTTCTGCATTGATCTGTGGGGCTTTGAAATAAATGCTCAAAAATCCACATGCTTTTAAATACTCAAAAATTCACATGCTTTTAAATATATTTTTCATGACAGGTTTGTTCATATGCATTTTAATCCCCCATCCAAAAGTTTGTACATATTTTATGTTTCTTGCACTGTAATTCCAAATTTGGAGAACTGCAAAGCCAGAATTTTAATGCATTTGGGGGCCATTATGTCAGTTTGGTTAAAGATATCTCAGAAAGGAAATATTTTAATATGCCTAGTGTTATAGCTGTTGTTCACTAGGATCGACGAGTATTGCTCAGCTCTGAAGAAAGTAGTTTTGAATACTCTGTCAGAATAAGTTAAGAGGTTGTAGCTTGCCTTGAACCTATTGTTCAAATGGGAATGGAAATAATTTAAGAAGTTAAAACTATAAAGATTATATCTGTAATAAAAAGCTACTAAGAGGAAGAAAAATAGAGTATAAATCTATAATATAATGTGAGTTACTTTGGCAGAAAAAAATTAAAATGACATACAGATGGTCCTCAACTTACAACCATTTGTTTAGTGACTGTAGGGGAGGCCAGGGCTGAACCACATGGGAAAAGTGGGATTCGCCTTGAGTCATTATGCATGACCAAGCGAAGGAGGGGTAATCCCCGGAGGACCATTAGATATATGCCAAGGTCAGGAGTTCTGGCGCTGAGAAGGAGAAATTCTTGTAAACATATCATAGCCATTAAAGCAGTAGATTAGCATTACTTTTGTTTGGCTCATTTTCTTTCATCCCAACATTAATTTCTCCTCAGCGCCAAAACTCCTGACCTTGGCATATATCTAATGGTCCTCCCGGGGGTTGCCCCTCCTTCGCTTGGTCATGCATAATGACTCAAGGCTGATCCCCTTCTTCACCATTTTCAGCCCTGATTTCCTCCACAGTGACTGCAAAGTTATAACACCGCTGAAAAAAGGTGAATTACAACAAGTCCTCACACGTATGAGCATCCCCATAGGCACATGATCAAAATTTGGGCATTGGGCAATTGGCACATATTTATGATGACCATAATGTCCTGGGTTCACATGCCTGCCAGTTGCCCTAGCCAACTTCCAACAAACAAAGCCAGTGGGCTTTGGCTAGGAAAATGCAAATGGCAATCATGTGAACCCAGGATACTGTGTCCATCATAAATAAATCATAAACCACTTATGACCCTAGCAAAAAAAAGGTCTTAAAATTGAGCGTGATTCACTTAATGATTGTCTTTCTTAGCGATGGCATTTCTGGTCCCAATTGTGGCCGTAAGTCGAGGACTACCTGAATAAACATTGAAGACAAGAATCAAGAGGTGATTTATCATTTTTACATGTATTAATACCGGCCTCATGATCCCAAGCATTAGCCAACATCCGGCCAACACATTTGCAGAACATTGTGTAGAGCACCTCATTAAGGCACGCCGTTGTCCCAAAGTCATGAACCGGTGTCCCAAAGTATTCATAAGTCGAAGCAGTTTCTGAGCTTTCTCTTCTGATTAACTACTTTTGTTGGCAACTATCCGGGTCTTTCAATGGTGCTTCTATAATTATAATTATATTATAATTCTATAATTCATAAGATGTCAGGATCGTTGGATCCGTTGAATATATTGCAGAGCATCCCGTCATCACGCCCCTTTTCCTCCCAAAAATCCAGAAGTAGACATATATCTTACAGGTGGTGATTAAATTCCTGCGGTGACATGTCATGTATTTTGCGAATGTCTTTGGCATAATGAACGGATTTGTCATCTGGGAAGGCAACAATATTTTCTAACACTTGGCCCATAAATAACGCTCCGCGTTTTGTGCATGGGGGTGCGGATGTGTGTGTTTTCATCCTGCCTAATTTTTTCAAGGCCATTAGGTTTCCTTCCTTCCTTCCTTTTTTTTTAAGGGTTCCTTTAGCTGCAAAGTTCAGCGATGGAAAACGAGAGAGAAATGAAAGATTTTCCTTGGCAGTCGGGCTACAGAGGCGGGATAATAGCAAATGATTTTTTTTAATGTTTTAATTCATGTTTGGTTTTTGTTAACCGCCGAGAGTCTCCGGATTTTGGTGGCACAGAAATCTAGTTAATAAATAAAATAAAGGATCGCATTTATAATTTCTGGGATAGATGTTTGGACCATACAATGGTGAGGAACATCTGAGGACAACCAGGTCCATGGACACCGATAGCATTTTGTCTTTTTTATGGGTCATTCTGGATCACAACGATGGACAACTTGGAGCTTCAAGCGCCAGGGGGCATTTCACACAGCTCTCAACTCATTTCGTGCACTTTCCAGCTAA
This sequence comes from Acrochordus granulatus, assembly GCA_032468055.1. NCBI lineage: Eukaryota > Metazoa > Chordata > Lepidosauria > Squamata > Acrochordidae > Acrochordus > Acrochordus granulatus. Next base: position 288,245 of record JANHZU010007952.1, on the reverse strand, counting down.
TTTCATATGGTTTTTAGGAAAGTCATGCAATTCTCAACCGAAAATAGGAACTTCCTTTCATTCGTGGGATGGTTGGAGTCAGTGGTAGACCTAGGTAATAGTCAGGGAGCCAAAAAGGGGTCCAAATGAGTACTCTTAGATGGGCAGCATCCAACAGGTCTAACATCAACGTAAGTAATGGATTGGCATTGCTAATTGCCCATTTTTGACTATTTAGTCCATGACCCAAAGAGATGGTGGGCTTCCCATCCCTAAATGCATTCAAGCAAGGATGGACAGTCACCTGTCAAGAGTGCTTTCATTTGAATTTGTAATGGGAAACTGGAAGATTCTCTGCAAGAGATGCTCTGGCTTCATTCACACAATACATCAGACCAAGCTAGGATTGGATAGTTTGTGTTTTGGCATGTTGCTAAGTCTAGGTCATCTCACAAAGCTATGAAGTTGATTTATAAGGCTTATTGCAGGATTCCAGAATTCTGGTTTGTTAACCTGGGGTTTAGTATGTTCTATTCCAAGAGTATTTCATTTTATTAAAATGCACTTATGGTTGAACCTCTGGCATAGCTCTCAGCTTCCTTAGAGATGAGGATTCAGTTTATGGGTTGCCAAGTTTAAAAACTCAGAACTTAATTAGACCACTTTTCCCAAAATCAGCAATATCTCCTCACCTACATAAAAAGATTTGCCCAGAAGCATAGTGTTTCCTTTTAAAGAAGCAACACCCCTATTTTTATTAGCAATGGTTCGATTTGCCACAATGCAGAGTTTGTTGCTCACGTCAGTGTTTCAGCTCTACTTATCACCTCTGTTCCTAGCTCAAAGTGGGTCAGGCCATTGCAAGAATTTTTTGGATCACCCCAGCATTCTCCAGCACTATTTCTTGGAAATTTTCAGAGGAGATAGTTTGGAGGGTTAAGGAATATGAATATTCTAAGCTTATTCTGAAAATGTCTCGAAGCGATGAGCTGCATTTAGCTTTGAATATTGTATGTTTGGATCACCATAGACATAGGCTTGTTATCATGATTGCTCTATGCTGGCTGAGGAATTCTGGGAGTTGAAGTTCACACATCTCAAAGTTGCCAAGGTTGGACACCCCTGCTTTAGAACATTATGTGAAGTTGGTTGACCTCACTGGTAGAGAAGTTGATAAAGGAGGTGGCGGATGGATAGATGTAAATAAAAGAAGAATACATGGATGAATATCTAGATAAGGAGGAGGAGGAGGAAGGGGTGAAAAGACGGATATGGTGAAAATGAAAATATGGAAATATGCTGAAGCCCAACCAGATGGATGGATGGATATTTATTTTTATATGAATGAATATGAATCCATAAAAATGCAATGAATAAAAGCTCAACCAACCAGATGCATATAAGGTAGGTAGGTAGGTAGACGGACAGATGGACAGACAGACAGACGCAGGTATGAAAATGTAATAAACGTAAGCCAAATCAACCAGTTGGATGGATATTTATATTTATGTATACAAATGAATACGAATCTGTAAAAATGCAATGAACATAAGCCCAACCAATCAGATGAATACAATGTGTGTGTGAATGTGTGTGTGTGTGTGTGAGAGAGAGAGAGATAGGTAGGACAGAAGGATAGATATGACAGGAAGAGAGAGAGATAGAAATCTATGAAAATGTAATGAACTTAAGCCCAGTCAACCAGAGCAACAGCAGGGTGGGAAAACCAAACCACATTTACTGCAGAGAATTGTAATCTGTGGCTGGCTAGGTTCAGCAGGGAATTAATAGAAAAAGTTAAATTTCTGACAAGACACCGTTCCTGTGGCGATATAACGAGCACTTCGTACATAGCAAGCAGGATTCGCAGTTGCTTTCCAGATAAAGCTCTGCCCTTGAAGCTTCCCCCACCTTGAAAATGTCTTTTTGAGGCCCCCATTTCCTTGCTGCAGATGCATCTACCCTCTAAGGGAGGCGGCGAAAGGGTGCCAGCTTAGCTTTTGTGCAACTTATCAGCCGGTGGAGTCGTTTTGCCAGAGAGGCTTTTTCAGAGATTAAAACAAAGCCAAGCCAATTGACTCACAATAGCAAATTAGACAAGAAGGCCACGGGGAAGGCTGGGATTGTTGGGTTGCGTTTGTGTGTCCAAATTAAAGTCCAAATTAAAGTAGTTGTTTATCCATCCTCAGACAACCTGCTGGAGAAAAAATAGCAGAGGGCAGGAATAAGTTCTAGGTTAGCGACTCTGGCTTGACTGCGTAGGAGGGGTCGGTAGCAGACGGCACCTGCTTCCTCTCCCCAGTAATGGTGTACCCCCAATTCAGGAGCAAATGGCCGGTTTTCAGCAATGCAGGCGGTCTTCAACTTATAACCGCAATTGAGACTGGAATTTTGTTCGTAAGTCATGGTGGTTGTACACTGAGACACCCATATGAGCAGACCTGATTTTGCAACCATTTTGACAGCAGTTGTTAAGTGAATCATGCAGCTGTAAGTCTGAATCATACGGTCATTAAGCAAATTACACGGCTGTAAGTCAAATCCATTCTACCGAATGGGGATTTTTGCCAGAAACCAGCCGAAAAGTATCGCAAAACGTGATCACATGACCACTAGGATGCTGCAGCCAGGTGTAAATGTAAGCCAGTGGCCAAAGGCCCAAAATGCAATCATGTCACCATGATGGGGGTGGGTGCAACATCTTACAGTGTCCATCAGTGCTTAATGTATGCTGTAAAACATCCTTTCCAAGGCCGTTGTAACTCCGAACGGTCATTAAACAACCGGTCGTAAGTCGAGGGCTACCTGTACAATTTTTACCTGCCTTTGGATGGAAAATAAGGGCTAGATTTGATACATTACATTTCAGCTAGACTTTGTGCCTCTACAGTTCTTCCCTTTCCCTTTCTCCCCAAACCTCTTCAAAATCGACGGCTGATTGGTTTGGTTGGACTGCCAGCAGAAGTAGAAACTATTTTTCTCCGGAGTAAAGTCATGTGCACTAAGCTCAGTCATCAAATGAGGTTGCACCCTCAACCCTTGTCCTTCTGCACCCATTGATAGACACCACACTCCTCTTTGGATTGCTCTAAAGCAAAGTTGTCCTGAGTATTCATCAGTCAGTGATGAGCTCTGGTTGGCGGGATCTGGGCTAAGCTTGTACATCTCCTAATGATGAATCCTGGCTTGAGAGAAGAGTATGATTAGCTCTGGGAAAACTGAAGTGTGGTTGTGTTTTTCTGAGAACTATGATTTGGGGTATTAGTCAAATAACCCAAGGCTTTAACTGGATACACATTGGAAATTCATTACCCTTCCACCAGTCCAAAATGTGTAATCCTTAGTTAAACATTCATCTTTATGGCTTAGCATCTTGGAAAACATCGCTTCTTTGGTGAATTATGGTGGTTCAGTACATTATGCAAGCCCAGGAAATGAGCTAATTCAGTTGTGAGTACAATTGAAGCCTGTTTTTGTGCCGGTCAGGCTCTGGGCAACTGACTCAACTGAAAGGAAGTCTTCCAGTATGTTTCTCAATACATTTTCCTTCAAGTTTTTCCCAAGGTGAAAAAATTAAGGTTGGAGAAAAGTCATCAACTGAGCTAATTCCAGCTTCAATCTTGGATATATTCAAGGGGAGACTTCCTTCACTTCTTTGCACCCGGTTTCTTGTACACCAGCAAGGAGGCCATTCTTTTCTCCAATAGTGGAGAACCCTGCTAGTAGCTTGTTCACAAAACTGTCTCCAGAATCCTTATCAGTTTGACTTAACAATGACACTAACATTTAATGTATGCCCACGTGAACCACACGAGTTGCAAACTTTTCCTTCCAATCATTCAATTTTCCTTCCAATCATTCAATTTTCCTTCCAATCATTTCCTTCCAACTTCCAATCATTGTAGGTAAGAAAGTTATTTTGTACGTAGCGCCTCCCTCTATATCAAGAGCAACCAACCTTGGCAGCTTCAAGATACGTGGACTTCAACTCCCAGAATTCCTAATCTGAGTTCAGTATTCAGAATAACTGGCTGAGGATTTCTGGGCATTGAAGTCCAGACATCTTAACATTGCTAAAGTTGGGCACCCCAACTCTACATAGAGCTAGCTAATCAGTGCAAGGATTTTCACTGATAATATATCCCTCTGAATGGAGGGGCCACCTTTGAAAAACACAAGTTTCACCCCCAAAATTTGTGACAGTGGAATTGTTGTTTGCATTGAAGTTGATTTTAAACCATGTTCCATGTAAGCAAAATCAAAAGATGTTGAAGTTTATCCTGGTTCTACTTACTTGGATTATCCTTGAGGTTGTGTGTCTGCCTGCAGCCAGGAAAAAGTTACACACCCTCCGTCTCATGACTTTAAAATATTTTGCTCTGCTTTTTTTATTAGTTTGTTTGTTTTCCAAGCACACATTGGCCCTCTCCTGTTTCCACACCAACGTTCACAGATTTATTAAAGAACCTGCACACTCAAAATCATGTGCATTTCTGCTCACAATTTCCTATCGTCTAAGCAATTTTCCTGAATGTGTGCTTTGTTGTGTGCCATGTTCCTAGCGGAGAAATTGGATACACAAAGCAGTCCCTAGGAGTGCTAATTGTTCAGAAAAGCAGAGTGAAATTCAGCCTGAGTGAAGACCGAAGGAAAATTCCATTGTAGGTTGCATATTTGACGGGAAAGGATGAATTAAGCCAGCAAGCATGAAAACATAAACTAAATAGGTTTTTTTTCTTCTTTGGGTCTATGCAACAGAGTTTCTGGTTATGAGCAGCTGGATAACCATCTGACTTCTCCACCCCAACTTGGGGGTGATAATATTGGGGAAAAGATCCCCCAAATTATTGTGACATAACTATGTTTAGTACAGTTAGAAAAAAAATCTCTGCATAAATACAAATTGCATCCTTTTGCTGGAACGTTATAAATAAATGATCATCTCTTTGCCATTTTATATGAAGCAAGCATATTTTTTCCCCTCCCTTTCCTTTGCAGGCAAACAAGAGAGCAAGAAACCCCTCCTGACTTTTTTTATTTCTCCGACTACGAGCGACATAATGCTGAGATTGCGGCATTTCACCTGGACAGGTAAAGATGGGGTGGACAGGAACTGAATGCAATGTTTGGACATACTAAAGGGGATCAGTTGAGTCAGTTTTTCACTCTTTTGCAGTAGGGCATCATGCGGGAGACCATTCCATTTTTTCTTCTTCTTTTTCTTCCTCCTCTTCTTCTTTTCTCCTCCTCCTCCATCCCTTTTCATTAAGAAAAATCATCATGCCCTGCAAAGTAAAGGTAACTGTACAAGAGCAAAAACAAAGTAATTACATTCAGTCAGAAGACATCCTACGGACGTCCGCTGTGAATCAGAATGGATGATGGTATCTGATGCACCTTAAAAGCTGGACAATTCCACAAAGTGGCTGCTGCCACTGAAAAGTTCTACCCTTGGGCAGCAGTTCCACAGAATTTGTCTCTCTACAGCACAAAAAAAAAGGACCTTCTCCCAAAGTCTTAAGGACTGAGCTGGGACACACGAGGGGAGGTTTCCATAGAACTTTCCTCAAATACTTTAAGGCTGTGCTTCTTCAAATCTCCGTAAGTCCAACAAGCAAAATCAACAAGCCAGCTCTTAATCCTGAATAATTCCACTCTATATTTTGGATTACAACCATGAGGTTTAACTAACTTATCATGATAGCACATCCTGCAGAAGATTGTCTTTTGAGGGATTTACCAGATTAAAGTCCTCCCCTACTGTTCTCCTTCCAGAATCCTGGATTTCCGTCGTGTTCCACCAGTTGCAGGTAGACTGGTTAATATGACCAGAGAAATAAGAGATGTTACTCGTGACAAGAAACTGTGGAGGACATTTTTTATCTCACCAGGTATGGGATGACTTAGCTAAACCACTGTTTATCAAAACAGATTCCGGGGGAAAGGCAACAATAAAAATGCAGACGGTTCTTCCATAGCAAGGTCTATCTCATGTGGACTTCCCTGGGGTGGAAAAATGTCATTAAACTCTTTATTCCCAAAAATCTCTCCTTCCCAAAAGAGATCAGGTTGAAATTACCCTCAACTTCTGTACAATTCAGAAACTCCTTGATTGACTGCATTTGCAAGGCCACCAAATTGTCAAATTGATTGTTTATGATTCCTGGATATCCTTAAATATCATAAATTGGGGTGCTAAATGTGCCTCCAGACCTTGGGCCTTGGAGTTCCCTCTAAAAGATGGTGCAAAGTTTCCTATCATTTGTGAAGTGGAAAACTTCACTGTAATGTGAGCCCTATTTCGGACCGACATACTTAAAAAATATCTCACCTCCCATATTTTCTCACCCAGCCCAGGAAAAAACATCTCACTGCTTTTGTGTGAGGTACGGATCCAATCTGATCCTGGCTCTCCTACGCAATTTCACACATAGCTCTTGGTCACAAAGTGGTTGCCCACTATTGTCGGAAATGTTGGACAGAAATCAGCCTGGATCCAGTGAACTTTGATGAGTTTAAAGACTGATCCCCAGTGATTCAATTCCAATGGATCAGATTGAGATTTGCAGCTGTCAGATTGAACCGATGAGGAAAGTTCAGTTCAACAAAAAGGCGTGTGCCCATCACAGCTTTCAGTTCCTTGAATGATTCGGCATCTCAGACTGGTTCAGCAAACCTCCCTGCGAATCAAAGCTTTGCATCGACGAACCGTTCCTCCATTTCCATCCAGTGGGAAGACAGGGATCCAGTGAGCAACATCCAGTGGGAACCTTTGGCTTCCCACTGGATCCTTGCCTTCCTGCTTCTCCACGTCGGCTTGGTTGCTGCTTTCTGACTCCGTCTTAATTGCTGCTACCGAAAGGCAGCGTTCCGCACTCTCGTTATGTTAATGAGCTTGGGCATTTGGCAAGGGTACCCCATTGACTTTCATTAATAACAGCAGCAACAACAAAAATTAAACGGAGAAGATGATCATGCCCAAGTAAACATTTGAAGCAGAACCCAATTTACAGCTATGTAAAAGTCTTAATTGGCTGCCTCTTATGGGCCAAAAATAGACACATCGCCTGGCTGATGCGTTGTGTGCAATCCCTGAATTATATCATGTTCTGAAAATGATGATGATCTTAATCTAGGTGCATGGCTTCCATGCCTCTTAATATCCCCAGTTGCTTTGATCGTAGTCTGTCTTAGAAACCGTTCCAGGTAGACCTCTGAGCGC
>JANHZU010007952.1:188144-205564 GCA_032468055.1 Acrochordus granulatus | reverse complement strand
AAGGACCTAGGATAGGCAGATGTTGTTCTTGGATGATGTTAAAGGTATTGTCACAAGATGTAAGCTGATCCAAGGAAAATTGCCTTTTGCAAATGACTGATGGGGATTTTGTCAGTGCAAATGGTGTTCAAGTGGTGCTCCCTTCTTTTGCCACAGTTGTTCTATTGCTATGTGCAGGTCTTTGTATTTATTATGATCATCAGGCACAATTGGGCTGACGGTGGCCTTTCGTGAGCAGTGTCAGAGACAAGACTTTCAGACAGACCCTTCTACCATCCCATTGGGAAAACAGAGAAAGAATTCTACATTACCTTCAGTAGAATTTTTTCAAGGTTCTCTTCTCCTTGGAAGAAAGTTCAAAGCAAATCCTCTTTCATCAAGTTGAAAGAAAAATGTCAGCAAAAATGCAAGCAATGTTCTCTGATAGGCAACTACAGAACTAGTTTCAGATCACAGGAATTAATTACATTCAACCAAGGTTATCAACTGGAAAATCTGTTGGATCACTGGGGAGGGGAAGAAAAGGAATAAGTTAGTAAAGATCAAGAATGAAAAATGAAAATTTCAGATTTTATCTCACACACATTCACAGACACATAAACACAAGCACCCGCATACATAGAGTTGTTTGATTTCTTTATTCCTCCTACCTGGGTAGAAACCATATTCGGTGCATCGCCAGATGGCAACTTGGAATGCAATTAAGTGACAAAAGCCTCCCTTGCATCTTCTGAAGAATACCTTGCCCTTCTCAATCGAGAGATTAAGTCCTTTGTTTATTTTTTAGACCATTTATGCAATTTTTTCCATTTTTTTAATTGTGCAGGGACACCTCTGCTTTATCCTTGAAATCCTAGAAACTCAATCATGAGATGAGTGATTGAGATTTCAAAATATTGCTACAAATGAAAAGTATGTTGATCATGCCTCCTTTTCTAACATTTCAATAATATACACAGTTCAGTAATATCTACATAGATACACACAGGTGTGAGTAGTACGTGAATACATGAGTGTTTTACACACTTTGAGATCTGAGGTTAAGAAGTATTACAGAAAAATATCTTTTTGCATTTCTGTCATTCTTGTGCGTGAACTGAGATCCAAGGGAGCAATTATATTTGAATGTGACCTGGCTAGAAATACATCCTAGTGAGACCAATGGAGGGCACCCATTTTAATCATTGGCAAACCATTAGATTCTTCCAAATTGTACACCCCCAAACCTTAACCTAAAGCTTATAAAAGGATAAGTTTGGCAGGAAATGTATTCAACCAGAAGAGAATATCTACAGCTCACAATTGGACTGTGGAGTCCTTGGTGCTCTCTAAGTTTGGTTATGTGCTTGCAGTTGTTTCACGACTCAACTAGGAAACATCTGATGATGTTACCTTATAGGGTCATGAAATGTCTGCAAGTCAACAACCAAGCTGAGAAAGTACCAAGAACTCTACAAATTTATTCAACCTGCATAAAGTATTTCAAAATGAACATAAATGCAATCATCTGCTAAAGCTTAGTTTCTGTTAACTCATGAACAGGTGTTGTTCCTGACTGGCATTTTAGATGTTTTTACGTTTCTGGAATTCTTTTTGCTAATTGCTAACTTGGCAGTGGGATACATCACCTCCCACCATAAGGAAGTTAAAAGGGAGAAGGACAAAGGAGCTAGCATGACGCTTCAGGTTTTATTGGCACCTGAAATCATTTGTGGTTTCGTTCTGATCCAGCTTCAGAAAAACGACTTCCTGGTCTTCCGTTAGAATTCCAGGCTTTCCAGAATGGAAGGCTGAGATCATACCAGTTTTAACATCTCCTTTTTAAAAGGCAGTGGCTTCTGAATTGCTTTCAACCATCTGCAGGTAGTTTCCCCGATAAATATATCCAGGGCAGTTAGAAATACCGAACTGTCAAGTATCTAGCAATGGTGTCTGTCTGGAGCAGCTGTCTGTCTGGAGAGAATGCTTAAGAAGTTACAGGACAGCGGTGACCATCCCAGACGCAGACCTTGAGGAAATGCTGCAAACCTTGCAACTGCTAGTAGCAGCTATTAAGCCAGAGGAGAGCCTGACTCATGGAAACGCAGTATGCAATTGTCAAAGACTAATTGAGATTTCTTCCTGGCAGTCTAGCATTTCCCACAGTTCAGTGTAGCATAGCTACACCAAACAACCTGGTATCCCTCTGGATGGGTGGTAGATGTTCCTCTTTGATGGGACTGAAATTCTGGAATGACTTTATGGTTTGGGTTGTTTGGCCTTTCGAGGTAGTCCGAACAAGAAGCACAACCATGAGTACTAACTCTATTTTTATTTCAAGGTTACATTCACAGGATTTTGCAAATCTGAGGATATTTCTCACCTCCTTTACTTTTACTCCTAAGAAAACTAGGGAGGGTTCCTTCAGAAACGCTTCCCACGCTCTCCCTCCTTCTAGGAGTAAGATACCTTTGAATGACAGTTCTCCACTCTGCAGCTCTTCCTCCTTGTCTCCCAAGGTCTTTTCCACAGACCATTACACGGATTCGGGCATAATAAAAATGAAGTCTGGTTTTGACAAATGCCCATATCTGAGGTCTCTGGTTGTCACGATGCTATTTGAGGAGAATAGAAGAGATTCTTCTATAGAAGAATCATTTCCAAATGGCAGGAAGTAGTGCGTTCATGATATGCTACATTAGCCAGGCTTTTGTTTGAATCCTGCATCCGATTCGGCCAGCCCACTTTTGGAAAAGTTCAGAGAAAGCCCAGGAAATGCAAAGAAGAACAATGTAAGTAAGCGGAAACTCGAAAGTTAAGTCCTACAAAGAGGCCCCAAGATAGCTGGCTGTGATTAACTCTGAGAAAAGATGATAGAGGAAGCCTAGTTACTTACTTGGTTAGATGTCAATGTTGTGTGCTGCCAAATCCTTTAAATCAGCGTGTCTCAACCTCAGCAACTTTAAGATGTGTGGACGTCAACTCCCACAATTCCCCAGAATTGTCATGGCAAATATGAGGTCTGTTTACCCCAAATTTCTATTTAAAGGAAAAGGAAAAGGTTTCCCCTGTCCAATCATGACTGTCTCTGGGGACAGCGCTCATCTGTTTCCTCGCTAAAGAGTCAGCGTTGTCCAAAGATGCTTCCATAGTCATGTGGCTGGCATGACTATATGCCGAGGCGCACTGATGTTGTTACCTTCCCACCAATTTAGGCAGTGCTACTTATCTACTTGCATTTTGCATGCTTTCAAATTGCTGTGTTGGCAAGAGCTGGGCAAATAATAGAAGCTCACCCCATTACATGGCAGTGCTTGGGTCTCGAACTCAGGCTGCCGACCTTTCAGCCAACAAGCTCAACATTTTAACTGCTAGGCTACCATATTCCTAAATTCCTATTTACACAGATTCTTATCTTATTTGACCAAGATTCAGATATCCATGGCTGCAGATACCACCCAACAAGACAGGCGAATTATGATGGTGGCAAGTTAAGTGGCACATTACTAATGATAGCAGTGAGAACATCATTAGTGAAGACCAGTAGTCACTGGCCACACTTCACTGCATTGCACATCATCTCTGTGTTGCCACGGTGACTGAACCTCCACCTTTCAGCATCTTTAGATCTCACCACTCTTCTTATCTTGCAGGACAAGGTACAACTCAACCCTAGGATAATGAAAGTCTGCAGGGGACATTGCGCCAATTTTAGATTAATCCTGAGGCCCTCTTTCTCTTAGATGACATCTCCATGACAAACTGAAAAGAAGATCTCAAGTCCCAACGGCAACAGTAACAGCAGAAAGAAAGACCTGGGTTGAATTGGCCAGAAAAAGGGGTTTGGTGTATCTGTGCGGGCAAACAGAATCCAAGAAATGATACTTACTTCCTGATTTTCCCCCCACGTATAATGAAGAAGACGTTGGCAGGCCAGAGGTTCTTAACAGCTGAGTATATCTCTGGGCACATCCAGTTTCAATTAGAGTCTTTCCAGGTTACAGGCCCACACAAGCAAGCAAACCATGCTCCCAGCAGATCCAGGTTTTGGCACCTTTCCTGAAAAATGGCATAATCAAGAATGGTTATATTTACATGATTTGCTTGGGCGAGCAAGATCCGAAATGAAGAACAAAGAAGGGCGGGGAAGTAACAATCAAAGTCTCTCCATGTACCAGGTCCAAAAGATCACACCTTCCAAAGACATCTTCACTTTTGTCTTTGATATAACTTCAGAGTATTCATTATCTAATACTCCTCACATTCTGTTGTTTTCCACTGAATTGTTTAAGAATAATTCTATTTTTTTATTTTGGAAAACCTTTCTCCCCTTTCCATTCTCCTTCTCCTGGTTACAATGGAAAAACAGGGATTTATATCAGATCATAACATTGCCAGGTAAAGCACCTATCTGAGCTGGATCAGTGCCTGAAAAATGTCTAAAAAGCCATAGCTCCTTGCAGAAGAAAATTAAAGCCCAGTAAAGAAATGTCGTAAGTGTAACATTGGCCAAGCTTGTACAAAAGCTATTCTTCTCTAGCTCACTTCCTCCTCGGTTGAGAATTGGCAATGGAGTTTTTTACCGTAAAGATTCAATGAATGGGGACTAAAAATTCAGAATGTATGGGTTATATCACCTTTGTTTTAAAAAATGCCTCAAAAAGGAATGTGCATGGAAACTGACTGCGGGTGGAGAAATTGACTAGCTGTCGTTTTCAGCTCTGATCAAATAATAAATGCCCCGTTGATCAACGGAAGAAAAAGCACCAAGGAAAGTCACCTTCTTAGTCCAGACTTTGAAGATGCAAATTCTTTAATCTTATTTTCAAAGTGATATTAATTATTTACTCTCCCCTTTATCATGGGATGGGTGGATGAGTCGGTTTCAGCTTTTGTGAGTCAATTTCAGGCACATTTTCTCTCTTTATCCCTAACTCTTTGCCAATTTGGTTTGTCCAATTTCTTTTTCTGTGAGAATTCGCTCTAAAATCTGTACACATTAAGGTGCACATTCCTCCAATTGCAGCATATTTTTGAGACTTCTATTCCTGAATCAGGATTGGGATCCATCCTTCTGGGTCAGGGTTGATGGGGACTGAAGTCCAATACGTCTGGACAATATCTTGATGATGGTTTTAGAAACTCTTCTTCCTGGTTTTCAAATCAAAATCACTGATTCTATCTAATGTTGAGAATCTTGATTCAGACCTCCCTTTTCCCAGAGCTGTTGTGAATAATAGTTAGGGGGAGCCTACTTATCTATATTTCTTAGATGTTGGTAGGACATTACTTTAAAAGAAATTAAATGTCATTAGCAAAAGTTGAGCCAACTTCAGGCCAGCTAATTGTCTCTTGCGCCAGCTAAATAGATGCCTCTGGAAAGCCCTCATGACAGGAGATAATGTAATTACTCCCTGACTGATATTTCCCAAGTAACTTCTAGTCCTAGATAGTCTGCTGAACTGGCATTCATGCACATCAGAGTGTGCTTGATGCCCACTATTATTTTTTGCCCCTCCTTACTATTACTAACCAACACATTTGATTTCTCTCTCTAGACATGAAGAAACATTTACCAGCATCGCCCTTCAATAAACTGAAAAATCTGCTGTGCCCTAGGGCTAGGGATGTGGTCCAGAGATAAGCAAAAAAAAAATACAGACACATCCCCAAAGAAAAATGTTTATTTTCACAGGAAGAGAGAACAAAAGAGACAATCTGCCAAGGTGTTAAAAGACACAGATTGAGAGCGGCAGATCTGATCTGCAGACCTCCAGATGCCCGCTAGAGGGCAGAAAGGAGACACAGAACATTGTTAGGTGTCCTCTAGAGGACAGCTGAAGGTTTGCAGGCTTGCAGAAGCCCTTCCATGCCCGCAAGATGGGTCTTTTGGTGGCCAAGGGCTCACCTTAATGTTGAGATGCCTGAAGCAAAACAGGGTTTCTTTTGTTTACTCTCAAAGGTCTTAAGATTCTGTTTGGATACAGTTTTGGGGTGTTTCCTGGCTCAACGTGGTGGGCAAATGCTGGAAATGGGCCAGAGTTCAATGCAATTACTAGAAATGGGGTCTGGAAGGGTGCGGAAAAGGGAGCAAGAGATGCAGGTCACCCCGATCCCAACTTGCAAAGATGATCTGCTTTGCTAGGATCAACCTGGGAAACCTCCTCCAAAGCTTTAGACCACTTCCTGATCTACATTCCGCTTCCCCCAGTTTTTACACCGGCATATTATTTAGATAACCTGCAGTTTTCTCCTCACATAGCAATTTCCACCTCCCACTCCACCAACCAAGAGAAATGTTTTCTCCCAAGTTCCCCGAGAAGCATGGAGCCAAACCGCAGGAGTGAGAAAATATAAATGAGAGCTATTTTAGGAGCAAAAATTGACGGACAGGAAAAGACCATGAAAGTTTTGATCATCTCCGGGCTCCCCAAGAGATGCGTGTGGAAGGAAATAGGTGAGAAGACTAGAAGAGGCATGTTTTCACATAAATCCGATACTTCAACAGGAGGAGAAGAATGAAAAATACCTTAATGCTGGGGAAACTCCAGTGGTTTATTTTCCAGCCTTCGACTGAAGAGGTCAACACGGACGGTTGGTTGCGAGCGCCGAGAGTTGCCATGCTTAGCATCTCTAATGCCTCTTGAAAAGAGGAGCTTCCTTCTTGGGATTAATGATTTTTATCCAATCCTTTCAAATAATATCTGATTTTCCTGCCTCCCCTTGCAAACGGGTTTCCAGGTTTGCAGACCTGTGGGGTTTGGCTCTTCTCTACTAATAAGAAAAATATGCATCTTGGAATCATAATGTCTGGGTTTTCACAGGCGGTCTTCTCACCCACTCACCTCCCAAACTGCGGTGCTCCTCAGTTGAACAATGTTAATCTTTCCTCTCTTCTTCTTCTTTTTTTTGGTTGAAAGTAAGCTAACCCATGTTCTGCCCCTTCACCGTGGTGGCAGTGAAATCAGGGTGTCCTTTTGCATCTTTATCTGTGCTTTACTAACTGCAGCACATGAGCTGAGAAGGCAGTGATACCTCTCCTGTCTTTTCTCCAACGAAAGAGTCGACTTGTTGGATTTCCGCCCGCTTCTGTGTCTCTTTCAAACACAGGTTTATTTATTTATTTATTAAACTTATATGCCGCCGAAATCCGAAGACTCTCTGCGGCTAACAACAGTAAAAAAAAACACAATATATTAAAAACAATTAAAATAGAAATTAAAAAAAACATTAAAAACGAAATAAAAGACCCGGTAAACTAGCGAGGTAGGCAAAAGATTTAGAATATAAAAAGGGGGGTGAGGATGGCTAGGGATCGATTAGCCACCTCCATGCTAATAATGAGCCCCCCTTGGAGCTTTATGCTGTGTTTAATTTCCAAACTTAAAATAAGTCTACAGAGCCAGCAGGCATGGTTCTTCTTGGCTTTCTTTCTTCAAAAGTCGTGACACAGACCATCACCACCATCTCCAGAGACATCAGCGTAGAGTAGTGTTTCTCAACCTCAGCTTTAAGTTGCATGGACTTCAACTCCCAGAATTGCCCTGCCAGCATGCTCAGGGATACCAGCTCCGTTCAGACAAGACTGGTGTGCAGAGTTTCAAGGAGAACATTGTCCAACCCTGTCTGGAGATGCCGAGTTTGAACTCAGGACTTCCAGCCCACAAACTAGGTCAGCTACTACTGAGTTAAGGTTACCACTGACTAAGCCTGTGGTGATAACCTAGTTTTCTGATGCAACCTCAGGCTTCCTCCTCCGCTTCTGTAGAACAGGGATAGTCATTGTGATATCTTATAGAAATTATGATGATAAAATGGGTGAGATCATTTCTGTCTCGCACCTTAGAAAAATTGAAGGTTGGTTTATTTAGCAGTGGCCTGATTTCCAACAGCTTCTTCGCCTACTGCTTTTCAAAGGCTGAAATCTTGCCAGAATTGAAGAAATCCTCAGCAGGGAACTTTGGAAATTTTTAAGGTCTCCTCATCTTTCTCCTGACCATCCAATATTAGAATACTCATTGGGCATCTTGACTTAAGGCATCTCTCTCTCTCTCTTTAATGTCTGAATAAATTAAAATATTCATTAATTGACTCTGAAATAAGCATCCCTGAGGGTTCTTCCGAAATGGTCTCTTCCCATCATCACCCAAGTAATATAAATAATCATGCTAAAGTTTGCAGCCAGATATGGTTATATATAAACAGGTCAAAATCTTGTCTGTGAATCATATCTGTGGCCTCTAATGATTTGTCACAGTGTTGCTGAAACGTAGAGTTTTATTCCCTATTCCAGGGTTTCCCTGGAATTCCAGAATTTCCTAACCAATGACAAAGAGGTTATAGGACAGTGTGTTTTGTTTTCCAGTTTTATGTTGACCAGATACTAACTCCAGCTTACCAATGACATAATCTTTTGATTCTACGGGAAATCTGAGCTGGGATCTGGTACAATAGGGAGTAAGGAACAGCAAGATCTTGCAGATCACAACCAGATCTCCAAGTATATGTCATCAGAATCCTCAGAGTTAACCTAGTGGTTTTAGCTGCAGTTGACAACATTATCTGACCAGCTTTGATTAATTGCTGGCAAGTGGGGGTATGTTTATGTGCCCCATCTCATCCTTCACCATAGGCAATAAAAGGCCTGATAATCCCAGGATGCAGAAGAATGACATTGGGTGTCCACATGATTTTGGTTCCAAACTGCCTTTGGAAAAAAAAAATCTGTTTTTAATACTGCTCACTTTGCAGATTCTGCAGTGATATATTGCCATAAGAATGAAGTTCTGAAGAGCTAAACTTGCAGTGGCAGAAATGCTTTAATTACAGGAAGGAAGGGAGGAAGGAAGGGAGAAAGGTTTCTAGACCTTAGAAGATCCATCACACCAAAATAGAATTTCTGTCACTGAGTTTAAAGGCTGTGAGAAATCCGAGGGGAACAAAAATAAATGGAGCAAAAACCAGACAGATGTAAATGCTTGACTGACATTGCAAAGAATCACAGGGCTTACAAGGAAGACATCCCTCGTTGGAGCATTTGTTTGGTTGGGCTAATCAAGAGTCCTTTGTTATGGAGCTGTCAAGGCCAGGAACTCATCCAGAGGCCATTCTTTCAATAGGAGGAGGGACGAAGAGCCCAGAAGTCCCGCCTGAGGATCAAGCCAGGTTTTAGAGCTGAGGAACCACAATGGGAGCCGAGCATGAAATGAAGATGAAAACTCAGGAGGAAAGGGAACATGTACAGGAGAGGAACTAAGCCAGGAAGATTTCATTTCCCTTGAAAGGAAGTATGGGTACTTCCTTTTTGGGGCTCGAGCTACACTAAATTTGGAGTGTTATCAACCAACATATTAGGCGCGAAGGATCAGGGTTAGTCGCTGCAGATCTAGCTCACTGATTTATTGATGTTACAAGGTTATAAGAATTTCTCCAACTGCCAGCTGAAGGTTCAACCTGCACTCCCCAGATAAGGCTAACGTTCCTCACAAGGAGTTGGACCTTTGGTGTTGGTGCCTGTGTAGCGACTCAAAGCTGATCCCCCTCTCAACCCTGGTTCCACCCTTCCTTCTCCCACAGATGCTTTATTGGGTCAGCAGAGAGGAAATGTGTTATAGTAACTCCCTAACCTGCACAAATGACTTACTGAACTAACTCAGATTTAGCCCAGATAGACCTGGTCTTAATTAGGCAGGATTAAACTAAATCCTTGGGTCCTGTGGGTCATGAAAACCTATCAATGACTTAAGTGGGGAGTGAGTTGGCTATCCTTAGACCCTTGAGACAATGTCCCAGAGAAGTCTAGGGAACATGGAGCCTCTCTAGGCACTTCTGTCTCTGACTTCTAGTGTTCACAACATCTGAACAGCCCAGAAATCCTGGAGAACAACACAGCTGCTTTCCAGAATCATAAACAGGAGTTATGTTCCTCTCCCATCCTTTCCAAAGCAACTCCTCCAGACTGAATTGCATAACCTTAATAGACATTGTTGGCAGTTGACCAGTCCATCACATTTATAGGCCAGTGATATTTGTCGGCTGATTTCGCCTAGCTTGATTATCATTTCTGCTCTACTAATCTCATTAAGGGATACAGTGGCTGAGTGGTCAAGTCGCTGGGCTTGTGGCTGGAAGGTCGGCAGGTCAGCAGTTTGAGACCCAAGTACCGCCCCATAACAGGGTGAGCTCCCATTCCCGTCCCAGCTATGTCCAACCTAGCAGTTCGAAAGCATGTAAAAATGCAAGTAGATAAAAAGGTACTGCCTAAATTGGTGGGAAGGTAACAGCATCCATGTGACTCAGCGTATAGTCATGCCGGCCACATGACCGCAGAAGCGTCTTCGGACAATGCTGGCTGTGAATCAGAGATGAGCACCGCCTCTAGAGTTGGACACGACTGAAAGGTGAAACCTTTACTTTTAATCTCATTATAGTCAAGCTCCCTTCAAGTTGAGCTCAGCTCCTGGTGACTTACGAGCAGGTTTTAGGTTCTTCCAGACTGTTTTTTTCCTTCCCAATCTAGCCTACAGCTCCGGATTTTCTAGATTATTCCTTTTCCAAATAAAAACCAATGTCTATCCTGTTTAGTTTTCTACATCAAGGTTAGATACCTATTTTTCAGTATTGTAATACATATCCCAGAAATTATTTTTTGATCCCCCCCAGGAAGGACCATTGTATACTATTTCTGCAATGGTTTCCTAACCTCTGTTCCATTGCCCCATTTTTGGTGGTTTTCAATGGTCAACCCTGCCAAATACCATTCTGCAATACAGACAGCATGACAGTGCAAAATCTGTAGAGCCAGCAGTCAATTTAAACCAGGAGTACGTCCTTTGTCTAGAGAAGGTCATATGCAGAAGAAAAAGACTGTGTTATGATGTGACTGACAAAGCAGTGAAGGGGATAAAAAATAATCCATCCTGAATTGACATTGCCATTCTCAGGAGCCTCCTGCATTTGCCAATGGTACTTCATTTGAAGCTTGATGTGTATGGTCCACTCTGCTAATATTCTGATTAGCAGTAGATCTCTGGCTTGTTTGGGTGCAGAGATCTCCTGGGGGAGACAATCAGGCTCTACCATGGCTACCTCCAGAGAGGTACCTTCCATCCCTTAGCAAAGTTGTCCTTTCCATTTTGTGAAGAAGATCCAAGAAGATCAGAAGCAGCTTACTTTTGGGTTTCCGTTAGGGTTTGGGTTCATTTGTTTTTGACATATCCAACCTATGAGTGGATGCTGTGTGTGACCTGTCTGAAAGCTTTCTTGAATCCTAGAAAGAGCAGTGGTTACTTCCTAGGATGCTTAATCTCAAGGGACGCTTCTCCATATTCATCCCAGATGTTTTCTTCAGCACTCACATTGTACTGAGTAGAAGGAGGAAGATTTCTCCCTTCTCAGTCACAGTTCATTTACCCAGTGCTATGGTCACATTCAATATGGAAGTCTTTCTGAGGTCCAGAAGATGGAAGTGTTAAGATCTAAGCAAGAATGTCCTTGGATGGGCCATTCCGACTCTGCCTGGCCTCATTGGTCTCTACAGGCAGGTGGGACCCAGAAAGAGACAGCCCTCTTCCTTAGATATGCTCCTATGCAAAGGACTGACAAAACATAATTCCCTCCTGGCAGCTCTGTTCTCTATATCTAACAATGGAGGCTTTGATCTGGTTAACACTTCTGAAAGAGGTTTGGAAGATTCACCCTAAAGGAGTCACAGTGTGCATCCTGATGTTCATTATATTCCATGCATTGTTTCTGGGTATGCTATGTATGTTTGTCTTTACAACATGACCTATTTCCCCATTTAAAAAAGAGAATCAGTATGCAAAGAGAGATCATCCTATTTAGGATAAGAAAAATCTTGAAGTTCCCCATCTAATCTCCTCTACTCTCTGGTTCTCACAAACTAAAGATGATGAACAATTTCATCTATCAAGAATGAAACTTTGCACTGTTTGTTACTGTCACAACAGCCTGCCATCAAATTAATGACAAACTCAAAGAGGAAAAAATAATAATTTCAATGATTCATTTTTTTCCAACCTCCTCATCCCATTTCATTTCTGCATGAATTTCTTTACCAGCAATTTTGCATTTCAAATTGATATAGATGTTTAGGATTCTCTTAGGAACATAGCCCTGTGATGTGCTTCTTTTTTTGCCAGCTAAGATGCACATATTTTCAGCATGACATGCTTTTGAGGGCCACGTTTTCCCTAACTGGTGTATTGCTGTGTTTTGTTATTTTGAAAAATAACATCTGGAAAAGTACATACATATCAACAGTCATACTGTCCCCCGAAGACAAAAGTAGGGGATGTGTGAGTTAGATAAATTTTCATTAAATTGTAAGCTGGACAAATTTCTCCACCATCTATCCCAGCCTTGTAAGGGGAAAATTGTAACAGCAGTTTCTATCATCTCAAATTTCTGCAGCTGCATAGCAATTTGATGTTGATGTTTTCTTAGTACCACACATGACACTTTCGACATAATATGCCCTCTCAGCTAGTGGTGCCACATCAAAAACAAAATTTCATTGCCAATCAATGAAGTGCTGTTTATGAATATGTAATGATATAAGCTTCATGATAAAGTATGATTGTGTTGTATAAATCAATACTCTCAATCAACTTAAACATCAGTTGATGTAATTACTCTCCAGTTATGTATTTCATTATTGTATTGACCTTGCCACCATTGTAACAATCAGTGTTTGGTAACAATGATCAGAGACCTTGGGAGCAAGTTAAGGCTTTCAGTGGCCATATATCTTCTAGGGTCTTAAGTTGTCCTCCTTTGGTGAACATCAAGGACATAAATAAGTCTCTATCATGGGTGGCCACAACCTAGCAATCAGTGTCAGTGCTGATGTGTTGGCCCAGCAGGTGACAGGAGGAAGCCATTCAATCCTCCCCACCCCCCAAAAAAAACAGGTCTAATTGTCTTGTGCGGAATGTTAGTTGCACTTACGGACACGCATTGCAGCTCCTGAGTAGGGAGAAGAAAAAGGCTCCATTCAGCTTTTCTGCAGCCATAAATCTGTGATGGAATTCCACCAAGGTAGGTGTGTTTATAACTGGGCAGGAAACACAGGCTACTAATGACTTCCCCAGAAAAAAAAAAAGTTACTCATTGTCAGAAGCCCATGGCTTCAACCTGCAAGCAGAATTCCTGCCAAGCTCCCTTTCGCCCTATCGCTTACAGATAAGGTAGCCCCCGCCAGCATTCTGCTTCGCTAATTACTCTCCATCATCTTCTCATTTATCAACTTCCAAACAATCCTCCTTTAACAAGCCAAGGAAGGCATCTGGGGAATTCCTGAAGGCCCAAGCTCTTAAGCCTCTTGGTTACCACCTCCAAAGTCAATGGCTAAACAAATAAACCATCCGATTTCCACACCCGATTGGTTGGCCAACTGATACGAAAAGGCCAATCGACTGGATAAGTGAATCATTAACCCCACCACAAGGACAAGCTCGTTCACAGCAATGAACGAAGGGAATGGAACCACCCAGTCTTGCGCTTATGAAGGAGACTGTGGTGTCTTACCAAGCCTGCTAAGAGGAGTCTACGTTCCGGTCCTACTCATTTTGCTTCTCACTGTTTCGTTAAAACAGTTGAAGCCACACCAAGGGATTAGTTTTATGTGGGCCTGGGTTTGAGGGCTGAGCACCCTGACGTATTCAGCAACATGTATCACGGATTGCCTCTTTGGACTGCCATCCAGGGTCATGAACTTAAGTTCCATTGGTGGTGAGAAATCTGCGATAATTCATCATGCTGTTCATAATTGCTTCCGGGGGTTGTCTCTGTACTCCAGTGGAATCCTCCATAGCCACCAAAGAAAGGTACCTCTGAAATGCTTGTGGGAAATCTGACCATATCTAAGTGGGAAAAGTCACTACTTTCCTGGTCCACCGTCTTTCATCCTGAAACTGTAGAGGTTGATTAATTGTATGAACCAACAAGCAAGGAGATATGCATGAAGAATGATCTGATGAATGATGAGATCCATAAAACCTGTCTTGAGACCATCAGTGGTTAAAAATTTCAGCGCGACAGATGCTTCACTATATCCTGTTGATTTCAGTGAGACCTAACATCTGGCATCTCCGCTTTCCACCTATCCTGTGCATGGCTTGCAATATCTTGGCCTGGTATTAAGTAATTTTATTCATTACATTTCCAAAGATGAGGACAAAGTGCAGTGCTCTGTTATTTCCTCCCTATATTTTACTTCTAGGGCAACTTTCTGTGATAAAGAAGGTACATAGTGTTTGGCCTGGTGGATCTACCAAGCTTCAAGGTGCTTGAACCTCGTTCTCTTCAGCTTTAAATCAATGTTCTAATCTCTTTATGACTTTGGCTGCTTTGCTTTCTTGACAGTGCCTTCAAAGCACCTTGCAAAAGTAGAAAACAGACAATGCAATGTCTTAAAACGATTCAGTTATTGTTCGTAATTATAACACAGGGTCTTTTTTACAAAAAAAACCCCACACACAATCATTTTGAAAATCATAAATTATCCAAGAGTTTCGATCTGGAGTTTGCGCAACATCTGATCCTCAGTCCTGAGATTCTGCTCTGTTTTCTTGCGGAGAGCTTTGTCCATCAGATATTTAACGTCTTGCTTTCTTGGCTAATCTTTGATTCAATCTGCCAACCCCAACTGCCTTCAAGGCGAAGTTTATTCAAATCTTTGGTTGTTTTCCCACATTTGGTGTCATCCAGAAATCAATTGCACGACTAAAATTGCAGCACTAGGGAAATGGAAGATCCCTGCTAACGACGTCCATCGATTCTTTGCTACTTGTCTTGTATTGACGAGCACTGGGTTGACTAGAAAAGTTGTCCTGGGAAAAGAGAAACTAAGAAGAAATCTAGCCACCTAATAGTTCAAATTGAAAGACTGGCCCAAGAGCCAAGCAATTTGGGTCATAATTACCCACCACAATTACCTGACGAGTAACTAGAGACAGTCACACAAATCTGTGTCTTTTAGAATCAAAGAGTTGGATCCTTCTCCAGAGATTATGGATCATCATGCGAGATAAAGTCTAGTGGATACCTCTCTCTCTCTTTAATTGTTGCCAGAAGTGAAAAAGTAGAGACTTGGGGCTTTGTTGTTGTTTTTTAATCTTGCACTTAGCTTCTATGGAAATTTGCACAAAGAAAAAAAAAGCTATCGCTCTTGGATGCCAACACCCATCAGCAAGCTGTTGGAACATTTCAATACACCATGTTTTCCCTTTTTATTCCTTCCAGCAGCCGTGCAGCTCCCAGGATGAAAGAGATTAGGTTCCATTCCCTATAATTAGTGGCTTTAAACTTCTCAATGGTTGTGCCTAAACACAAGAAAGACCCTGTTTTTAAGGGCAACTGAAGGATGCAATGGTTATGGGAAAGAGTTGGAACCACCAAAATGTCAACTGTCAAACTGTTAAGAATATGCTCAGAAATTTTCCTCTTGGTTTGTTATTCTTCCAGAAAGATGTGGTGAATTTGATAGAGGAAAAAGCTACCTCCTTTGAAAAAAAAAAGTGAGTCAGACAGACTGGGAGACTTTGATTTTGAATATTGAACTTGGAATATTTGAAGATGTAGCTGTTCACTTCCTGTCCCCCCGTCCTCCTCCCCTGTCCTCCCCTTATCCTCCTCCAGTCCACCCTGTCCATCCTCCCATCCTTCTCCCTGTCCTCCAGTCCCCCGTCCTCCTCTCCATCCTCCCCATCCTCTCCCATCCTCCCCTATCCTCCTCCAGTCCTCTCCAACCTCCCTGTACTCCCATCCTCCTCCGCATCCTCCTCTAGTCCTCCCTGTCCTTCTCCCACCTCCTCCAGTCCTCACTGTCCTCCTCCCATCCTCTTCTCCTCTTCTCCAATTCTCCCCATCTTCCCTGTCCTCCTCCCCATCCTTCCATCCTCCTCCCCAGTCTTCTCTGTCCTCCAATCCTTCCCTGTCCTCCTCAGTCTTCCTTGTCTTGCTCCCTGTCACAGAACTGCAGAAAAAAGATCCAACTCCCTACCCAGGGGAGGAATCCTCAGAGTATCCCAGTCAAATGGCTGTCCTTTGGAAATTTCCAGGAATAGAGCCCCTATGATGCCAGAAGGCAGACTGTCCTCCATGTACCACCCTTTTCTCACTGGTTTGCAACTTTTCTGTTTCTCACAGTTCTCTGAAATCCCAAAGAAATACATAATATTCTTGCTAGGCAGTTTTTACAAATTGTGATAGGAAAGCTCCAGGATGATGGAAAGACATGGAAGAGAAACAAGCCACACTGGCCACATCCTTCCCCACTTCCAGCAATAAATCCACCTCCAACAGACCTCCAAGAGATCTTCAGAAGAAACCTTCAAGCACCTGGGAATGCAGTCCAAAAACAGAAAGTCTTTTTCACAAGGGAAAGAGGGTTTCTGAGAAGTTGCAAGGCAGGGAATCTCATTATCAAAGCAGTCAGTTGACAAGCTGCAGAGAGGGCATCCAACCACCACCCAAAATAACATTCACTGCAGCAAACAGACCAAGAGGAAGAATAAACTTGCTGGGAAGATGCGAAAATCAGTTCAGAACTTCACCCTTTTACAACCCTGTTTTAGTGAGTTCTTGGTTATGTTGCACATTCCAGGTAATATATAAATATTAATTAACTTCCCATGATGAAACACTGCCTCGTTCGAGTCCCCTATGAGAGTTGTAGTTAAAGCCATAATTACCCAACATTCTGATGTGTTGTTTTTTTAATTAAGGGATAGGCCTTTGCTTTCCCTTGTTCTCTGTTGTCTTCCAAAGCTTCCAATACAGCAAAGAAAACATGATGTTACATGCATCTATAAAGTTAGGTAATTTGGGAATGGGTCAAGCGGGCAACCACATGCCTGAAGTTCGAAAGATCCATGTCAAAGCGAAAGGTTGAGCAGCATTTCCTGATCAAGACTGATCAAGGCAATGGGAGCTTGAGAAGAGAGAGAGATTCTTAATTTTTTAAAGCCATTCCGAAAAGCCAAAACTGGTGATTTAAGAACAAAGCTAAATGTTGACTTTTATGGAGCAAATACGAGTGTGTGTGCGCACGCACATGTGTGTGTGGAGGTAGAGATGGAGAGAAAGAGAGATGAATCTTGTTCAGCTTCAATGATAATTTGCAAATTCTTATCATTTGTAGAATGAAAATAGTTAGAAAGAAGGATTTGGATGTCTCTTGGTGCTTCTCCTCTTAAGTCCCCAAATAGATGAACTCACAGAATGCTTAAACTACACTAAGTAAACTAAATTGAATTAAACCAAATCACTGCATTCTGCTAGGACAACAGATGGATTTCTCTACAGCTCACTGAACCACAGCTACCCAGTCCCGCTGTGATGAATTGAGCACGTTGTGCAATCACAAATGAAGTGTTGACAACCTTCTTGGTAAAAAACTATCAGAAAGCTGGAGGAAG
>JANHZU010007952.1:140010-160955 GCA_032468055.1 Acrochordus granulatus | reverse complement strand
GGGACAGATATTGAAGCTGAAGCTCAAGTACTTTGGCCACATAATGCGCAGGGAGGACTCATTAGAGAAGACTGTGACGCTGGGAAGGACTGAAGGGAAGAGGAGAGGGGACGGCAGAGGATGAGGTGGATAGGTAGCGTAGTCAGTGTGATGGGCGTGGGCTTGGGAAGACTCCGGGCGGCAGTGCAAGACAGGGGGGCGTGGTGTGATGCAGTCCAGGGGGCCGCGAAGAGTCAGACACAACTGTGCGAATGAACAACAACTTTACAATCAAGATAGAGCTAATATTCCTGGGTATCCTTCTTGTCTGGACTACTTTGAAATTTACATCAATGTTACAAATCCAAAAGAAAGCAAATAGGAAATCTCTCCCCTCTCACCTTTATGGTCCAAGAAATTAGAGAGAACCCCCTCTGAGATTTTGCCATGTCCCTTTTCTTTCTGTGGGCTCAGCTGCCTCTTATTCCCACATGCCATTACATCTCTTTCCATGAATATAATTCATTGCAGAATTATAGAAAACTAAGACCAGGATGACTCCCAACTCTGTCAAGGCAATATTCTTCCTAAACAATTCATAATATGCCTTGCAGCCAGAATCTTGAGTTGATTATCAAACAATCACCCCAAAAGATACTTTGGAAAAGTAATTAAAGGTCATCAAATCTAGCCATCTGAAAGAGAAACAGCTTCCCTTGAACTCAAACTGGAAGTTCAGCCAGACATTTTTCAACTGTTGAAAAAGCAACTTTTCTAGGGGCAAATCTGAAGAGACATATTTGTACCCCTTTCTACACTGGTCATTTTGAGTGGAAGAATGACTGATTTGGTTAGTATGACTGACCTGTCTGTCAGTCCAGCTTTGATGCCAGTCACCTGTTTTCTCTGTCATAGTCTAACAAAATAAAATAGGAAAGGAAAGGAATCTAATGGCACTTTGAGTCATCCGGTATCAAAGGATGACTAATCTGTCTCATTCACAACAAACCCAGACCAAGCCCTCGGTGAGCAAAGATCCAGGCAGAACCCCAGAAATAACGAAACACTTTCACATCAGATGGATAGTATGATGTGAAATGTAACACTTTCAGGTTTCCATCGCATGTTAAATGATGCAGCGAATCAACTCAGAAGATTGCAAAACGAGAAATAAAGTGCAATCCAACGTGATCGCATGCCTGCCTTTCCACAAGGCTGATCAACTGCACACATGTGAGAAGAAAGACACCTTCTCTATTCCATATATATTACAGGAAAACATGTCTGAATGCCACTCCAAAAATCAGTGCAGGGAGCATGTTCTGCACATTTAGTCTGCAAGTACCTTTTTCATTCCAAGTTGAATCCATTACGCCACCCCACTTCCAAGATCTCCTTTGCCATGGGATGACCAGTTTTGGAGTCAACCATTTGGAGTCAACTCACTTTTTCCAGATAAATATCTGGCTTGAACTTAAACTATCAGAATGCTCTCTGTTCATGTACAAGCGGCTTGCCTGTTAGCACTGGTGGGAGAGTTGTTTTCTTCTTGCTAGTTCCTTGATTAGGCTGTCGTCTACCGTTTGATTGTCTGAATTGGTAGTCCCTTGATTGAGGTATTGTTTACTGCTTGTTAATCTTTGCTTATCTGGGTGTTGATTGCTGGCAAAAAAAAGTGTTCTTGGTTTCTTTTTAGCTTTTTGATTGTCTCTTTGGAATGGCATGTAATTACTGTTTATCTCTACATGCCTGTTGATGGCTGATTTATCTGACAACCAGGTTTTCAGGAATTCTCTAACAGTTTTGGACAGAGCTCAGTCTAGGATGCTCTCAGTTTCCCAGCTGAAACTATGATTAAGTCTGTCCATGTGTTGTGCAATTAAGGAGCCTTCATCATGTCTTCTGACTGCTAGTTGGTGTTCATGAAGGTGCTCTGCCTGTCTTCTGCCTGTCTGCTCTACATAATGAGTATTATAGTCTTTCCACTACATGTTGTAGATGACTCCTGGTTTTTCTTCTGGGATTGCTGGGTCTTATGGTTTACTTAATCTTTTGGCTTACTGTGCAACCATTGCTGGGAGTTCACACATCTGGAGAGCCTTTAGATAGTGAAATGTTGCCCTCTTCCCAAGAAACTAGATCTCTCCCTGCTTATTAAGGAAGGGCCTTTTAGAACCTGCATTCCCTTCTTTACAAAGGTATTGTTTTGCTGGAAGACCAGAGCGGATTAACCACAACTTGATGGAATGACAGTCAATTGAACTCAGCCATTCCAAAAGGTTTGCAAGGGTCAGAAGGACACAGGTCTGACATTCTGCTGGGGTTTAAATAGACAACACAAAGCCAGAGAAGCACAAAGGGAACAGCTGAGCAGCCTAGCTTGTTTGCCTAATGCATCTTGAGAAAGGATGGCTGGATTACATTTTGGGAGAAAGGAATTAACTGATGGAGATGCTTGGAAAGCACAGGGATTTACAGCATTTATCCCTCCTCTCAAAAAAGTAGAACCAAAGACAGCATTTGAATCGTATGTCAGAAAAGAAGACCTGGATGGACGACAAAATTGCAGAAGGATTAGGTTACCCAAAGACAGTTGGACAAATAGAAAGCAGCCATTAACTTAGCCACTAAGACCTTCGTTGCCAAGACCTGTTTAATATAGAACTAGGGGATCTGTAGCACCCAGATGTTGACAACTAGCTTTCCATCATTGTCCGTTGTAGCTACTCCTTGGATTTGTGGTGTGATATCATATGGAGGCATTCATATTCTGTACCCCTGAATTAATGCTCTTCTACATCGCTAGTAGGGCAACAGTTATCATGCCAGAGTTATAAGTGATGGAGGTCAACATGCAAACCTCCTGGACTCTCTAGAAAGGTAAAGGGAACATAAGAAGAATCTTGATGAATCCTTTAGCTGAGCATTTATTCAAAATTTTGGGCTGGGAGCTGGGAGGAGACTCGGAGAAGAAGCAAAGAAAAAATTGGAGGAGATTCTAAAACTAACACAGAAAGCCACCACCACAAATTGTCCAGCTAAAATTTTGGGTGAATAAAAAAGCATTTCCATTTGATTGGTCCAACCTATGCAAAAAGGCCTCTTTTTAATCTTCCACTTTGCAGTGATTTAATAGATAATAGATATGTCTGCTAAATGGTCCATGACTGGGAGAATCGCATTAATCGCATTTTTTACTCTACCTTGGTTTTCACACTCATTAGCCAGTTCCCAACCATGCCTCTTCCTACTCCTGGTTCCCCTAGCCCACAGAGAGAAGATAATCTTGATCTTCTTCTTCCTCCTTCTCTTTCCTCTTCTTCTCCTTCTCCCCCTCCACTTCCTCCTCCTCCTCCTCCTCCTTCTCCTCCTCATTTTCCATTACAGAGAAATTTTCTCCACCTGCGACCATCTGATAGTCTACCATCTCTTTCTCTGGCCTAGCAGCCTTGCACCTCCACCCAAGGGCTTAACTCAGCCTCTTCTTGTCAATAAAACAAAACTGAGAAATGGAGGGCTTCCTGCTTTCAGTTAAAAAATAAATAAGTAGAACGGTTTAACATAAACTTGACACTGGAAATGGAACAAGGCAAGCTTTTAACCCTCTTCTGGGAATAAGCAAAACAAAAGTCTTCACCACTTTCTGCATGACCCCAAAGGAGGATCTTCAGGATGATGGGACACAGAGCTCATTCATCCCTCAAACACTGGAACTCCAAACTGCATGTGAAACAATTCATTATATCAAAGATGAGGGGGGAAAGAGAGCAACTGAGAGGAAGTCCCTAAGAAAGAAAGACCCTAAGAAAGAAATATGGATTTTCTGTTGGAAGCTACTGGTGTGATAGGAAGGTCACCGCACTGACAAAGGGCACCCGTTCTCATTTAACTTCTCGTTTTTTAATTAACATTAAGAAAAGGGAGGATTTTTCTCAAGACCTTTGGAGTATATTAGTTTTAATTTTTTTTAAGGCCTGACTTGGAGTAAACTGAGATCCATTCTCATTCCCCAGGCAGAAGTATTTGCTTCAAAAACATTGCACTGAGAAGAAATCCAGGGAGTATTTTAGAAAATGCCCTTTCCCCTTTGATGATGAACAGAAATCAGGGATCCACAGAATGCCAGACAGGAGATTGACGAGCGAGGAACGTAAGAAGATGCTTCATAGCAAGCCAGTTGGACGGTTTATCTGGCCCAGCACAATCAGCCATGAATAGCAGACATTCTTGAGGGCTTCAGACCCATATCCCATCTCGAGACCCCAGGATGGGCTATGGAATTTTTTGCCTGCAAAACATGCACTCAGCCCCCAAGCTATTTTCTAAAGAGCT
This sequence comes from Acrochordus granulatus, assembly GCA_032468055.1. Classification (NCBI taxonomy): domain Eukaryota; kingdom Metazoa; phylum Chordata; class Lepidosauria; order Squamata; family Acrochordidae; genus Acrochordus; species Acrochordus granulatus. Next base: position 156,644 of record JANHZU010007952.1, on the reverse strand, counting down.
ATTTGCAACCGTAGAGCCAAGGATCTCCAAAAATGTCCTACATTGCTGCAGCGTTAGAGAAGTCTGCTGTCCAAAACGAGAGGAAGACATCTAAATTCCACTGGACATTTCTCAGGGTCTTTGGCCAGTGGGGTAAAAATGGTCCTTCCAGTTCACAACTATCCTTTTTAAAGCTAGAAGAGTCTGAGAATGCTGGGACGGTCTGAGACACAGAAGCTGCCAATCCATTAATTAGTTTATTATTTATTTGTATCTCACCTTTGTTATTTTCACAAATAACTCAAGGCGACAAACACATTCAACACACCTTCCTCCTCCTATTTTCCCCACAACAACACCCCTGTGAGGTGGGTTGGGCTGAGAGAGAGACTGGCCCAAAGACATCTGGCCGGCTCTCTCAGGGCTGAGGTGGGACTAGAACTCACGACCTCCTGATTTTTAGCCCGTTGCCTTAACCACTAGACTAAATTGCCTCTTCGGGCCTGGCAGCTTTCTTCAGCAATAACTCTGTCCAAACTCAGTGAGTATAACCTATCAGGAAACTTTCTATAAAGGAGTGTAATCTATCAATTTACGCTGTATATACAAGCAGTCCTCGACTTAACAACCACTTGTTTAGCAACCGTTCGGTTACAACAGCACTGAGACGAGTGATTTATGACCAGTCCTCACAGCTACAACCGTTGCAGCGTCCCCACGTGATCAAAATTTGGGCACTTGGCAACCACTGGCATGTATGTACAATAGTTGTAGCATCCCAGGGTCACATGACTGGCATTTGTGATTTTCCCACATGGCTTTCAGCAAGTGAAGTCAACGGGGGAAGCCAGGTACGCTCAACTCACTTCACAGCTGTCTCGCTTAGCAATGGACGTCCTGAACTCAGCTGCGGTCGTATGTCAAGGATTGCCTGTGTCTGGCTCTCTGGAATCACCAGATTTTGCAGGACCAGACAGCTTGAAGTGCCTACATGGCGTTTACGTCTTGTCCCCGTGAGAAAGGACCACTCAGTGTCGGACTTGCGAGACTCCAGATCTGAGGTCAACTGATCCTGAGAGGTCCAGCTACGGTCCTCTAGCGCTGCACACGAATGCAAGACGAGGACGCGGCTGCTTGGAAGTGGAGAGGGTAGCACCACCTCTTCCCACACTAACACTCGTCATGCGCTCAGGGCTTCTCGAAGGAAAAACTGCCGTAATTCCAGGGAGCAAACTCACCAGTGGCAACTGAGAAGAGACTAGAAGAAGCGGGAAGTTCTCGTCGCACATGTACGGCGTGAGAACCATCAGGGTCTCGAAGACAGAGAGGGCCAGAAGAATTCACACCATCTCCACTTCTGGACAAGTGGTCAATACCGGTCCCCAGAGGACCATCCGTGGAGTTCTGTTGTTGCTGCTGCTGTTTGCAAGGGTCAAGGCTTCCCCTTTCAGTCATGACCAACTCTCAGGGCGCTGCCCACCTCCGTCTCACGGCCAAAGAGCCAGCATTGACCGAAGACGCTTCTGTGGTCATGCATCCAGCACGACCATACGCCGAGGCGCGTGGAACGCCGCTGCCTTCCCACCTAAGTCAGGCGGCACCTCTTTCTCTACTCGCACTCTGCGTGCTTCCGAGCTGCTAGGTCGGCAGGGGCTGGGGCGAGGAACAGGAGCTCACCCCGTGATGCGCTGCTTGGCTCTCGAGCTCGAAACCCAGTGTTGGGTTCACAGCTTGGCCACCCCACCCCCCATTTTCATTTCCAGTACTACTGAATTCATGCGCTCCGTTATTTTACTACCGCAAATGTTTGGGGGGCCAACGGACAACCTGAAACTTCGATGGGTTGAGTCTGATGTAGGGCGTCACGTTTGTCCTGTACCTCTCAAATTTGCTGGGCATGTTCAGGGCTGCAAAAATTTAAACAGCCCTCGGGACCGTTTTGGTCTGCGAGGCCAGCGGCGGGAAGTCTTTGGAACAGAAGCCTCCAGCTAACCCCCGTTTCTCCTCCAACTTCTGAGAAGCCTCCTGAGATACGCAGCGCGAAGTGGGCAAGGTGGAAACCAGGCCGGACAGATCTTAAAATCCCACCCGAGAAACATTCCCCTCCAGCCCCTCTCTAAGCCCCGTCCAGCGAGCGAACCCCGTTCGTCCAGCAAAAGGTCGGTGCGATAGACCGGGGCGGGCAGGTGTCCACGTGCGCGTGAGAGTTTGCCTGGCGCAGAGGGGCGCCATCCACGCTCTAAGTTCCGCCCCCAGTACGTACCTCCCACCCCACCTCAGACCAAAAGTGCGACGTTTCCGCAACCAAAACCCCAACTTAACCGACATCACGTTGAATTAAGGCAAGCCGGCTGAGCAGGGGCTGCTGCTGCTGCTGCTGTTCTTTTCGCATTCAAAATGTCCCTTGAGTCATGTTATCATTTCCACATCACGAGCAAAGCTGTGGGAGTCTGCGAGAAGGACACGACCAGGTGTCTTCCCCTGATGCTTAGCCTTCCTACGCATCGGGAGCTGTAACGCGCCCCAGGAGGTGCAAAACACCACCTTCGACACGCGTAGGGTGCACGCACCCCTAAAATTAACCTGCCTGGCTGACTTCTGCACGTGTCCCCGTTGGCCGTCGGCCGTCCGCTGGGAGGGTCGCGCGATCTTCAGCCGGCCATCCGACCACTTCCACTTGAGTTCCACCCCGCTGGTTCCTTACGAAAAGGAACGAAAGCCAGCGGAAAGAATCTGAAGCGGGGCTGACCCCGAGGAATAAGCCTTCATTATTTTCAAAGGAAATAATAATTGTGTCATTAAAGTACACAACAGCTCCCTTATCTCGCTCCTGTGCTGTGTGTTTAAGGTGTTTCCTGTTGAGCCTTCCGCATGTCTCCGCGCACTGGAAAGGGCTCGCGCAGAAAGGGGGGAAAGGTCTTAAGAAGCCACGGCGCCCAGAAACCAGGGCTAGGCGGGGCCCTCGAAAGATGATGGTGCACCCCACTTCCCAGCAGAAGCCCCCTGCAAATTGCAATCATTCAACGTGCCAGACAGAGCATTGTACTTGTGGACTTAAAACATGCAGCTTTGTGGGAGTTCGGCGTAGGGACATTTCGTTATGATTTGCCCCACTGAATTTTGGGGTGAATGCTTCCTTGGCCACCCCTGAAAGGCCGCTTGAAATGTTGTATCTTCGAAAGGTTTCACATTCTCCGCATCAGCCCATCGTAGAAGAGCTGGCATATCTCACTCGCTCCGCGCAACTAAACCACGGTGTATCTAAGCTATGTGTGCAGTCCTCAGCTTATGACCATGCGTTTAGTGACTGTTTGAAGTTACGACAGAGCTGAAAAAAATGGCTGACCATCAGTCCTTGCACTTACAACCGTTGCAGCATCCCTACAGCCACAGGATTGCAATCCGGGTGCTTGGCAACCAGCTCGCATTTGCAAGAGTCGCAGCATCCCAGAGTGATGTGATCGCCATTTGTGACCTTCCAGCCGGTTTCCAACAGACAAAGTCAATGGGGAAACCGCCGGGAAAGGTTGAAAATCACTGGACAACCCTCAGGACTTCAAATCCGAGTCATAGTAGCCTCAAAATACTTATACAACAGATACTTCTCCGTTGTAACTTCAAACGGCTGCTAAGTAATTGGTGATAAGTCGAGGACTATCTGTACTACGGGTGATTGCAAACATTGATGGAACAGAGGTCGCTCAACTGCTCAGATCGCAGATGTGCACGGTTCTCTGCCCCAGATGGGCTTCAGGCTACCTTTCGGGGGAGGGACCGCGCTCACCTTGACATTTCTGTGGTGTATCCGCGACGGTTGGCACTTCACGCTGCTGGTGTTGCAGCACCCGGTGCATCGCTTCACTTCCACACACGGAGGCCATATCAGAAAGTTCGCAGATGTCGGGTCGATCTGGCTCCGAGGGATTTCGTAGATGACCGTCCGCGTCTTGCAGACAGCGGGAATGGCTTCCTCTGTAACAGGGAGAGATGAGAAGCGCAATGGAAAGGCCGCACTGGGACTCAGGAGGGGAGCGCTTGCTTTGCCCGCAGAACGCCCCGGGTTCAATCCTGCCGCCTCCGGGTCCGCTTGCCCAAGACTGGCCCGATGGCTTGAAGAAAGGCAGGGGGGGGATTCCTACCTTTCCCAAAATAAAATTCCAAAGTAGCCGCCCGGAGCCGCTGTTTGTGAGATGGGCGGCATGTACATTCGATAAACCAGTGAATAGAGATTCAGATGAACCGGGAGCGACCTGATCCCGGGCACCCAGGTCACCCAGGTCCCTATTTTGTTGATGTATTTGGTTCAGGGAACTTATGTCCTGTCCAGCCCTTTCACGGCTTTAGGCTGCTTCGCAACGTTTGGGAAGAACATGATCCAGGCTTGTACGAGCAGCATTAGAAGGTTTGGAAATACACACACACACACACAAGGAACCCTCCTTCTTATTGCAGCTGCCCACAGTTGACTTTACTACTCGGCTACTCCGCATCGCAGTGATTCCTGCATGTTTCGGCAGCGAAGGAGTGTGACGCAAAAAGGTGGCTGAACCAGGTCTTAAAATCGGAAAGAACAGTTGTGGAAGTCGTTGGTCTTCGATTGGAAAGAACCAGATTCAAGCTTCCACTTGACTGCACAACACACAAGGGGGCTACGGGGTGGTCACTCGGCCCAAGTTATCCCATGGGGTTGTTCTGAAGATAAACCTGGAGGACAACCTAATCTATACCCTAAAACTCTGCAAAGGAAGGAAGGTACTGTACAGAGAGGCTGTTCCTCCTCCTCCTCCTCCTCGTCTGTTCTCCTCCTCCTCCTCCTCCAATTCTTGTTCTTCTTTTTCATCATCTTATCATCATCACCCCATCCAGGAAATTCAGCATCTTTGTTAATACTGAGGTTATTCAGGAGAAGAGACCGACCTTCTTTCGTCAGCCTTCTGCCTTAGTAAATACAGGTGGTCCTCAACTTTCAACCATTCGCTTAGCTCCCATTCAGAGTTGCAACGGCGCTGAAGAAGGGACTTCGGACCACTCCTTGCGCTTCCAACCACTGCACCATCCCCATGGTCGCGTGATCAGGACGTGGGAGCTCGGCATGCATTTGCAAAGGCTGCAGCATCCCAAGGTCGCGGGATCATCGTCTGCAACTTTCCTAGGAGCTTCCAACAAACCCAGTCAACGGGAGAAGCCGGATTTGTTTCAGACTGTGGGATGCCCTTCACAACGGCAGCGGTTCGCTTAACAACCACGGCAAAGGAAGATTGCAACACTTGAGTGCAGCTCGCTGAACAACCACCTTGCTCAGCTATGGAAATTCCGGTCCCAAGTGTGTCGTAAGTTGAGGACCACCTGCATTCTTTCTGCCCCTCAAGATGATTACAGCATTCCACTTGAAAAGGAGGCCAAGCAGAGATACAACAGGCAGACTCCTCAGAGATGAATAACTAACTTAGAGGGAGCTGAGATCCCATCATATCCAGCCCGGAAAAGAAGATCTGCCTTTCCCCGTTAGAAGGGAGAGCGAGCAGTGACTCATACAGAGGGTCAACAATCTCTCTTGCAGGAGGGGAGCTGGGTTATTTCATTCACTTTTTAAAGCACTCCTGTTAGTTGCAAATCAGTGAACTAAACAACTAAGCATTATATTCCCTCACTCTGATTTCACCCAGAGCATGCATGAACATGAAAACTGAATGTCAGACATTTTTTCAGCATATTATAAAACTGGAAGGTGACCGAACTATAGGGGGAAAAAACAATAAGAGCATGCAATCTCTTCTCTTTTGACTTACAAAGTATTTTCCTCTCTTTTATGTTTTTTTTTCAAAAACAAAAATAAATTGTACACCAGCCACAGAGTCCTTCCAAATATTAATCCCTACCTTGGTGCATTTAAAATTTACAAAAAAAATCCCATTCTTACCGACGCTTCTTTTTCTGCGAATAGATCTGGGGTGGTTTTCTTTCAACAGCTTGGCTGAATGGATGGGGTGGGAGATCAGGTTTGTCTCTGCTGCATCGTCGTAGCCTAGAAAACAAAGAAAGAAAGCCAAACCTTCAGAATTTCAGATTAAGGGCTACTTTCTTCAGGTATTCCAAAAATGTGACATTTAACCAACATTCAAATCTTTAGCCAGCCTTTTTCCAGATAGAGAATCAATATTTGACTTCCTGGTTCCTTTGTTCGGGATCATGAATGGTGGCTGCAACCCAGAATCAGGATTTTTTTTTTGATTCATCAACTGGGAAATAATCACTTATCAGCTGAACCATTCAAAAAATCCATATTCATAATGCCGAAAGATTAATTGCGACCCTAAAAGGAGCCGCATGTTTTCAGGCAAAGCTAAGATGGACACCTGCAGGTTACCGCTCCGCTTTTGGTGAGTTTCCAAATCTTTTCAGACCCTTCTGAACATGGCTTTTCCCTTCCCTGCAGTTTGTCCACAAGAGGAAGACTGGAAGGGCAGAAGATGCCATGGAGAATGAGAAGTGGGGACAGTTGTGGCCAGAAGAACGGACATCTCCACTGACTTGATGGAGATCAAGTCCCATCGAGCTTGATGGAGATCAAGTCCCATCAAGCTCATGCCTCTGTCGTGCTCACCCCCCGTGTCACCTCCTTGCAGGAAAAAGGTTGCCGAACCCTGATGTGAAAATTGGCTTGAATTGTCCTCTCCGGCGTACCCAGTTCCCACCTCTTTCGTTCAGTGTCCCTAAACATAAGGCGCGGCCACCATCCTTGAGAACCATGTACGATTTCAGCCAGGTGGTAGCCGAGCCTTCACCTCGGCCACAGATTTTGCCCCTCCTGTTTATGAGAAGTTCTTCCAGCCAGCTGTGAGCGCAGGACCTTATCTCGCAGGCAGGAGACACCCCAACCCGCTTGCACCAAGGCTGTGCAAACGTTTGATGCAGCGGAGTCCCCACAGTGACCCTACAGTTGCGCAGTCAAGGACATTTCCACGAGGTCAGACACCCGGCAACGGGTTCTGAAGGGCTCTTTTTTTTAAGTGGTGGGGGTCTGTGCGAATCTGCCCTACAGATTTATCCTTGCACCTGAGAAGTATCTGGAAAGGAGGACTCTGAAGCTGTCTCCCGAGAGAAACCGGTCTGGAAGCGTTTGGGAGTCGAGCAACAATCAGACTTGTTCAGACAGGAAATGTCAGGAGAAATATTCGCATTCACCCCCCTCGACAGCTGAGTTCAGTGGCATTGCGTGAAACCATTTCAGCACTTGTGGCTTATCGGAGATGTCAGATTTTTGAGATCCCTTTTGGCTTGGGCGCAGACTGTCTTGGAGGAAGATTAGGATCCCTCTCGCGCTCCCTCCTCAGACACACACACACCGCGCCAAGGTGATCTCGGGTTCACTCAAGAGGCGACCGCCCTCTTTCTGCCCAGATGGGGGGATTCATCCTCACGTTGCATGCGTGTGTATCACTTTGATTTCTGCGGTGAGTTGGGCTGAGGGAGAGGGACTGGCCCAAGGCCATCCAGCTGGCCTTCGTGCCTCCGGCGGGTCTCTTGGTTTCTAGCTTGGTGCCTTCGCCGCTAGACCAAACCGGCTCCCTTCTTCGCAGCGGCATTCCTCTGGGCAGCTGGCTCACTTCTTCGGGCCCCCAGGAATGTTGTCGCCCTGGCAAGGCACTTTCATTCCCTCGGCTTCTTCTCCGTTGACGGAAGCTCGGCAGATGCAGGTTCGCCGCCAGTCTCGGCATCATCTCCAATCACCAGATCGCCATTTTCCCCGCCCAGGAATCGAGGACACGGGGGAAAGGAAACGACAGCCACCTCCTCGGGCATGACAAAGCTCTTCTGAGCGTCTTCCGCAAACACGGAGGGGCATCCTTTGCAATCCATTCTCTCCGCCGTCACTCCCACGTAGGAAACCACGCACACTACCCTCACGCGCTCCATCTTGGTTTCCAAGTAAGCAAACTTAAGGGAGCGTCCATCAGACGTCGGAGATGTGGCTACAGGAGGAAGAAACCATCAGGCCACCTCAGACTCTTTCTCGTTGTCTTCCACTGGAAGTTGAACCTTGGACAGCTCACAGCCAAAGACGGGCTGGTTCTAAACCAGAGGACTGCAAGGAGCTTCTCTGCCCAACACAGTCTTTCAACAAAAGCTTCCGCGCTGTTGCAATTCGATGTTCATCATTTGCACAAAGCTCAGTTTCTGCTGTGGGGATTCCAAGTGTCCTCTCACCTTCCTTAAATCTTTCTCTTAACTCTGCTTATGAGAACCACGGCAAACTCAATCCCTCTGCGGTCCGTTGCTCTTCTGATTTCAACTGATCTTCTCATCGCTTGTTCTAACGGCTCTTGACAGGTTAGCCATTTCTCTTTGCTGAAAAAAATGCATCTTGCACCCGACTTGCACTTTCGGAGGAGAACCTCCAACGGATGAACTCTTCAGCTACGTTTCTTGGGGCCACGTCGGGTTGCTTTGATGGAGAAGAGCGCCGTCTTGGGAAGCAAGGCAGCTCGTCCCACTCCAGGAGCTGCTGTCTGGGCAATGTTGCTCAGCCCTGACTGCCAATGACTGTTTTTAGGCACAAGGAAATCCTTCCTGCAGAGCAATTCTCCATTGACAACGTCGCTGTGATGATTACGGAGCATGGAAGATCAAGATGAAGAAAAGAATCACGGTGTGACGGATTCTTAAAACCCACTGCGGTTTCCAGGTGCAGCTCGCGTCCACATTTTTGCCTGCTCGCACGCTACTTGCAGCTGAACTCTCAAAGAAAAAGGAGTGAGGAAGCGTAATCCTGGTTCACTGAAGAATTCTCCTTCTCACTCTGCATCCATGTGACGCAATTTATTCCCAAGCCTGTCTCCTCCGGAGTCCCGGAAAATAACCTCCTCGCACCAAAGAAACCTGACACCGTATTCACAAAATGCATGCGTGTGACACACCGTCACGGGATTACAATAATACAGTGGCCTTCCCCGATCTTGGATCCCTCAAAGGTTGGGATGCTAACTGGGAATTGTAGTCCCCCCCTTAATGTATTCAGAGGATGCAGCATTGGGAGAAGGCACAGCAACAGATCATCTGAGCGCACAGGAGAAATGAAACTAACTCAATCTGCAGAGATATTTATGCGAGGAACATTATGTAGATAAACCACAAATGTGACCCTGGTGAACTGCGTCAACGGCGTCGGCAGTCACGTCTCGAAGGCTGGTCTTCGCCACTTAAAGGCTTCAAAAAAAACATCCATGAGATGTCCAAGAAGAAAGCGTGTCCTCATATAACTCTGGACATTTCATACGCTCGCAGGGACGTAAGCAGTGCGAGAAAGCAGCCACAAGTAGTTGATTTTTATTGTGCGATAAGAGTTGGCGCAGTTTCTGCCTTTAATGGCTCTTTTCGGAGCGTGGAATGAAGTAGGTGAGGCTGGCTGCACAGTCCCATGACCACCACCGCTGCTCTGAATTCCTCAAAAGCAGGTGAAGCAAATGTGTGGTTGTTTCCATTTCTATTGATTCTGTTATTTGGTTGAACCTCTAGGGTGGTCGAAGAAGAGGACCCAGGAGGTGGGGTGAAGCAAGAATTTCAGCTAATGGGGAAAGAGGCCAGCCAAAAGCTCTTCAGACGCTGAAGCAAAACCCCCAGCTCTTTTGTGATGCGAGAGACCACAAGTCATGTGCACCTCCAGGACGCGGTGACGTTGCGAGCCTAGATGAAGCCACAGCTGATTCTGTCCCGGCACAAAGACTTGCATGAAGTACCCTGAAAGACTCCCCCCACCCCAAAGATCCTAATATGGCCCTTCAAACCAGTCTCCTCCAACGCAACTGACTTTGGATCTGTGGGTTACGGCATTCTGAGAGTTGAAGCCGACACATCTGGAAAGCACCTCAGTTGCTTTAAACACTACCACACACTTAGGAGAAGTTGAAAGGACGACGAATTATCAAACTAGGGACCAGGGGAGGGGGCCCCAGCTTCATGACAGGACATCGATTTTAAAGGTGGCCAAGTTAAATCATCATTAGATCATCATTAGTCAGGAGAAACTCTGACCTAAAACTCAAGAGCATCTCTGCCAGCTGGTGTTGACATTCATGTGCTGGATAAACCAAGAGCACCTCGCATTTCATGTTTCTGTGAGCCTCCCCAAAGAAAGCAAACCAGATTATCTTCCTCTGGTGAAGAACTATCATCTATCACTGCAGGACCTTGAGACTTTTCAGATTTATCTTAAAAATACTCTGCAATTCATTTCACTTCTGACACAGGGAGAGGAGGTGGACTAAGAACATACAACAAACTCCTTTTTGGACCTCCTGCTTACAGCACGCTTCAAATTTGGAGAAGGTCAGCATTTATCACTTTCATCTTTCTAGACCCAAGAAGAAAAAGGTGAAGACCCTAAAGGTTTCAGAACAGGACTGATTTGTACACAGAAGCTCCTGTGAAAGTGCAGAGAGTTGCAAGAATTGGTAACCTCCAAAGACTTAGACCTGTTTTAAAGGTTTGATTTGAGGAGGACCTAAGGAGCCCCTCTTAATTTCTACTGATGCAGTACCAAAATTGACACTGTGGTTTAGTTGTAGGTGTAGTTTCCACCTGGGTGACCCTTTATGATGGTGGAATGACCAGAGCAACTGTCTCCAACCAAGGCCACCTCCAGAGGTATGGACTGACCCTCAGAATTTTTTACAACAGAATGGTTAAAATTGTGGTTGAACCCATCATTTCTGGAGGTTGTAGGTTCTCCGTCTCTGGAGGTTCTCCAGAAAGAGCTGGATAGACATTTTTGCAGATGGTTGAACTGGTTTTCTGCACGGTGCAAAGGGATGAACCAAGTAATACCTGTGGCCTCTTCCAACTATGTGATCTAATGAAGGCCCCTCTATGGGGAAAGCTGGATTAAGGTCCTTTTCAGTGAGAGAAAAGATGGGGGCTCAACTCCCTCTTCGTCGCAGCACCCCTTGGCTGATCAATAGTTCCTCAGCCTGTCCTGCTGCCTCGGATTGTGGCGCTAAAGCGGCGAGAGGACAAGTCATGCACATGGTCTGACATTTCTTGGAAGGAACTGACAACACTCTGCGGAAGAAATAAACAAGAAAGCAAAATCTCCCCTCGAAACGGTTGAGATCCACAGCCTCAGGGCACCGACTTGCGATGTTTAATCACCACCATTTACTGCACACCGACTTCTCGAAAGGCTTGCAAAAGACACATGATGATTGCACCTTTCCATCAGCACCGTGACAATGCAGCCTCTCTTCGGTTGTTTTTTCTTTTTCTTTTTCCCAAAAGCTGGGAACAAACCGAGAACAAGCTACGACCTGTCGCATCGGCCTGCGTTGCCTCTCGGTTGCAGAACGAGCACGTTCCGGAGAGCTGCCCGCTTTCAAAGAGCGGCACCTGAAACCACCATGTCGATCAAAGAACTGTGAGAGAAGAGAGGAAACTTGGCGTTGTGCTTGTCAGAGGACACCCACAAGACAGCCTTCGGGTTCGGTGTCCGGAGCACGGGAGAAGTCCGATGCGTTGATTCCTTCGGCAAACTGCAACGCCGCCGATCTCGCAAGATGTGGCTCGAGGCGGCTTACGGTCCATGAGCATAACCCATAATGCCATCAAGGATGGCAATTAATCCAAGCCCCCCGATGGGCGGACAAGGAAGGATGGCGACGCCCTGTCTTTACAATCGTGTTTTTTGTGATCTGCAGCCCCGTTACGAGTAGTCATCGATTGACAGCCTCTCGCTCGGCGACCGTTCGAAGTCACAACGGCACTGAAAAAAGTGACTTATGACCAGTCCTCGCACTTACAACCGTTGCAGCTTCCCCACGGTCACATGATCAAAATTCAGGTACTTGGCAACCGACACGCTTTTATGATGGTTGCAACGCCCCAGGGTCACGTGACCGCTGCTTGCAAACTTCCCAACTGGATTCCCAACAAGCAAAGTCAATGGGAGAAGCCCGATTCGCTTCACAGTTGTTGCAATTTGCTTTAACAACTGTGGCAAAAAGGTTGTAACATTGGGCACGGCTCACTTAACGGCCGTCTCGCTTAGCCACGGACCTGTTGTGGTCGTAAGTCGAGGAGTACCTTTATCGCCCAATGGAAGAGACCAAGAAGAAAATTATTTCAGAGGAGCTGTCCAAACGAAATGGTTCAAGCAGCCAGGCAGGTTCCAGAGAGGTGGAAAGACGCAGAAGCACCTCACACCACCACCCCCGTCACATAACCGCGCGTCTCCGTAAGAGATGCTCAACAACACTGCCAAGAGGAACCCAAGAGTTTGCGCTGTGGAGACACTCCCTGCCGTAGACAGGGCGCAACAAATCGCTGCTGCCTTTGTTTGCGTTAACAAACCTACCCAGAGGGGTTTGTCAACTACCAGTTTGCCTTTTTATTTTTTGCCTTTTTTTATTCAGAGGGGTTTTTAATGGGTGGGAGCCATGCTGGAGCTTTCATTGGCATCTGGGGGAGACCACTCCCCAAAAAATGGGTAGGGCTGAAGCCAAGACCTAGGCAGAGCTGGGATAAAGGAAAAACACAACAAAAGAGAGCTCTTTGAGCAAGGTATTCTGCAAAGCATTCAAGGGCAAACTTTACCCATAAAAGTAAATTATATTGCACACTTTTAAAACTGTGCCATAGGGTTATGCTGCAAAATGAGGGCCCTAAAGTTGGCTAAATGACTTGTCATAAATGCTTTTTTATATTCTCACTATTGCAAAAGATTGTTGCATGGACATTTCATAATTTCCTCCCAAGCTTGGCTAAGTCTGGATCTGGAGCACCATGAAGGATCATGAGTCCATTTAACCACCATTCTGGGTCAGAAGGGAAGGTCACATTTCACACTTGTTTTATCTCTCTGATTGCTGTTATTTCCCTGGAACAATATTTTATAGTATCAGCCATGAACTTTGCACTTTCAAAAGGGCATCGGGCCAAGAGTGGACATCTGCTCCAAGCCTTTACAAAGCTGATCCAAGCAACCTCTGGGAGGAGCAAGAAATGTTATCATTCATCCAGAGGTCACCATGGTACCACACCTATTAAGTAGTATGAACTTTGGAATATATGTCGAGATGCCCTGAGATGCTCTAGCGGCAATTAAAACATTCACGGTAAGGTATCTGCTTAAAAAAGAGTGAATACAAGTAGCCCTCGACTTACAACCATTCATTTAGCAACTGTTCAAAGTTACAACGGCTCTGGAAAAAAAGTGATTCATGATCAATCCTCATACTTATGACCCTCACAGCATCACCACAATCATGTGATCAAATTTGGCTGCTTACAACCAGCATGTATTTACGATAGATGCAGCATCCTAGGGGCATGTGATCTCCATTTGCGATCTTTCCAGCCAGCGTCTAACAAGCATAGTCAGTGGGGGAAGCCAAATTTACTTAACAACCACCTGATTCACTTAAAAAACGCAGTGATTTGCCTAACAACTGTAAGGGGAAAAGCTATAAAATCAGGCACACCTCACTTCACAATGGCCTTGCTTAACAACAGAAATTCTGGTCCTAGCAGTGGTTATAAGTCGAGGACTACCCATACAATAGAAAAGATAAACTAAGCGGAAAGGCTATAATGCTACACAAATCCAGACAATAAGGATGAAACATCCTGAAGGGAATCACAAAGTTGAGTTAAGCCAAGTTGAGACCTCAAGAAATATGCCACAGATTAGTACTTGGTGGAGCAGCCATGAAGATCTTGGAAAGAACAGCCAAACATTGTGACATACCTACAGAGATCAGGGTCACGCAAACCATGGTATTCCGCGTGACACTTTATGGCACTGAAGTTGGATTTTAAAAGAAGTCGGATGGGAAGAATACTGGCACTTTTGGACTCTGATGTTGGAGAAGATCCTAAGAATACCTTGGACAGCCAAGAAAACAAACCAAGGGATCCTCAGACAAACATGAACGCACCGTTTTCGCTAGAGGCACAAAGGACCAGGCTCAGATTGTTCAACTTTGGACACGTTATGCGAAGACCCAACTCTCTGGAGAAAGTTGTTTCTATTTTTTTATTTAGCGTATGGCATCTGTACATCATGAGCCAGGAAGTCGACAGTGCTGTTGCAGAGTAGTTCGGCTGCCTAAGATGCTAGTTCTTTTCGTTCACACTCGCGGGCCACCCAAGGCGCGCCACAGCGGGCAAACTAGCTCCACACCCAGAGAGTAGCTCACGGCGTTCTTGCAGAGGTGTCGGTGTCACCGGGGGCTTTTTTCCCACCGGTTTTGCCTTGCATTCGGGCAGATCCGGGGCCGGTTGATCTCTTGCTCTTCTGCACATAAATCACGTTTCTGAAGCCAAGTCTGTGAAGTTGTGATGGTGGGGAAAGCAGAAGGAAAGAAAGGGTAGAAGAGGACAACCGGCCACAGTGGATGGACTCCGTCGCGGCGGCCATAAGTGCACCGTGGGGGAACCTGGAAGGATCCATGCGAGCCGGGGAATTCTGGAAGCTGAAGTGCGCACCGTTTCAAGGGGCCGAGGCTGAGGAAGGGGCTTCAGCAGAGTCCGTGCTCGTGAAGATGCCGCGGCAAAGAGAGCGGGCTGAACATCTGTCGGCTGGCACTTCCCAAATCCATCAGAAAGCGAGAGGGGATCGGGACGGCCCCCGCCCACCCGCCCGCCCGACGACGTCTTTGAAGGTGCTTACAATCTTACGGCTTGCAGGAAGCAACTCCATGCTGTGCTTCGCTTTGCCACGGAAAGCTGAACGATTTCATCGCGGGCCGCGTGCGTTGCACGCCGGAGAACCTCAACCCCGGCGCCCCCAGTTAAAAATAGAAGCAGAGGGCCGCCGGTGGCGAAACCTCTGGCGACAGGCTGAGTGTCGCAGGAGGTAGCCTGAGATGCGGACAACTAACTGGACCCGGACCAAGGCATGATCTTCGCTTTCCGAAGCCCCCGAGGCTCGCTCGCCAGCAAGCCGGCACCAGTCCTGCTCCTGTCAGCATGCAGGGGACCGAGCGTAGAAGCGTAAGGTCGCTGCTCGGCTGTACGACAGCGTCACAACTTGTTTGCACTGAGGCTACCGATGGTGTTGTGCAACGGACTGCGGCATTTCGTCCCGCGGGATCTCTGCCTGTTTCTTCGCATCAGCACGAGCCGCCTTAAACACAGCCACACTGATAATTGCTCCTTGGTTATTGCTGTGGGTCAGCCAGCCCTTAATTTCAAGCACATGAGCGTACGGATGAGCTTCGGTGCACGATGTTTCTTTTTTAAGCCCGTGTATGGAGTAAACCCAAATGCATTAAACCCAAACCAAATAAACTACACTGTACAAACTTGGCTTAAGCTTTGGGGCCAGGAAGAGGTTGGACCTCAGCAGAAAATGCATCGTTCTCCCAACTTTTCCGTTGCAGAGTCACGTGGGGAGAAGCGCTCGAGGAATTATACTGTAGCCGCCTTGACCTATGGCCGTTTTGCTATGGTGATGTTTGAAAAGGTCTGGCATATACAATGAAGTCAGACCAAATTCCACTGTTATGACAATCGTTCTTTGATTATAGTTTTAGGCTTTTAGGCCGGGCTAAAATTGTTTGTCTGAGCATGGGATTAGCCTCCCAAAGATTTTATGCGTTTGTGGATTATGACATTAAAATATAAATTATGGTTCTGAAGTCAAGTCTGTAAAACTGAAGGCCATGTCATGTTACCCCCGACGGAATTCTCTTTACAATTCAAGAATTCAGCATGAAAAACATATTTGGTTCAGTTTTCCAGCCCTTTGAGCTCCCCAAATCCATTGGGATATTCCAGGCATGACACTAAGAGCCACAGGATGCCACTGTCATTTAGGATCAGCCACTAAAACAAATGAGTGCCTGTTGTATAATATTACAATCCTCATCATGATTTACAAAACACTGCAAAAGACCAAAAAGAGAAGCACGTAATCATTCTATTTATTCTATTTATTTATTAAATTTATATGCTGCCCATCTCACTATGGGGTCCTCGGTGCTCTCTGAGCTTGGTTGTTTTCTCGCAGACATTTTGTTACCAAACTAGGCAACATCATCAGGGCTAGAAGGGAATGGGGTTTGGATCCCACAATTCAACCTTGAGCTAAAATATTATCTTCTATTCATACCATCTCACTATCGAAGCAACTCCGGACTAAGCATTAGTATATGCATGTGTGCCTACATTCATTTGTACTGAATTTTTCCTACGCAGCTTGGATCCTGCATCTGATGGGAGCAAGGAAAACCACCACCAAACTGGAGTCTCAACATTTAAAAAATAATTATTATTTTGACCCTACAGCCCTGAAATGAAGACCAGAGTTCGAAGTGCCTTCCTTTCCAATCAATCATACCCCCAGCACCAAAACATAACAAAGGGGAAAAAACTCCCATTGTGCATTATTGTACATTTTATGATACAGGAATATTTATTTAGGTCTTAATCCCCTGAACCGATTCATCAGGTAAAAAGGCAGATCTTCCTACAACAATGCCTTCCTCTGTTATTTTGTTGTTCAGTCGCGCAGTCGTGTCCGACTCTTCACAAACCCACGGACTGCATCACGCCAGGCCCCCCTGTCCTGCACTGCCTCCCGGAGTCTTCCCAAGCCCACACCCACCACACTGACGATGCTACCTATCCATCTCATCCTCTGCCGTCCCCTCCTCCTCTTC
>JANHZU010007952.1:89375-106931 GCA_032468055.1 Acrochordus granulatus | reverse complement strand
TCTTCACAAACCTCTAGCTATCTCCCTTCCTTCCTTTCTTTTCTCTCTCTCCCTTCCTTCTTTCGTTCATAAATCTCTAAACACCTTCCTTCCTTTCTTTTCTCTCTCCCCCTTCCTTCTTTCGTTCATAAATCTCTAAACACCTTCCTTCCTTTCTTTTCTCTTTCTTTCTCTGTTCCTTCCTTCCTTCTTTTTCTTCACAAACTTCTAGATGTCTTCCTTTCTTTTCTCTCTTTCTCTCTCTCCCCCTTCCTTCTTTCCTTTCTTCATAAACCTCTAGATATCTCCCTCCCTCCCTCGGTTACACTGAGTTTTATTGAAGAAAAGCTGCAGTGTGTCCTTTCCTGAAGAGAAAACAGAGCATGTGGCGTACACGACCGAGGCATAGTTTGCCAGGGTGCATCTCTAGAGTGCGCTCCGTAAGCAGCCAATGACGGCATTCCAAGCAACGCGAGCGTCTTCTTCCGAGGCATTGCCGAGCGTTGCTCCTCACTCTTCAAGCTTCGAAATATTTAGCAAAACCCCAAATAAACTTCAAGGAGGTCAAAAGATGGTATCAGATGGACTCTGGCAAGATTTCTGAGTCTTTTTTCCCTCCTCACTCCAGACAGGAATCTAACTTAATGGTTTGTGTGCTCTAAGAATACGTTTGCGTTGGCGCGGAGCTACTCCGACATGTTCAACGGGACTTCCTCAGGTAAATGGATAACCGGATGGAAGCCTGAAGTCCCATTTGCTGATCGTTCCATCTGTTTTATGGGGATTGATTTCAAGGCTTTTAAGGTCAACGTCCTCTGATGCTTGAAATGGTGTCAGAGAGCCTTCTGGCTTTCCTCTTGGCCATCTGAGAGACATGTCCACTCTCGGAGGTCAACTCCACTTCCTGGAGCTTCCAAGTCTGGGGAGATGGGGGAGCAGGCATTCCAGCTGAGAACACCTGGACCTCCTGGAGGGAATGGTCTCCAGGCCTCAGGAATGGTGAGGAATTTATGCCAGCCCTCCAAAGAGAAAGTGGAGCGTTTCTACCCTGCCCAGAGGAGACTCCCTTGAAAAGATGACCTTGGATGCAACTTACTACATGTATTAAAGACCTCCGTGCTGGAGAGGAACTTCAAGACTCTGTAAATATGTGGAAGAAAGAGCTAATACAGGTCGTCCTCACCTTAGAACCATTCGTTTAGCAACCATGTGAAGTTACAATGGCACTGAAAAAAGTAACATATGACTGGTCCTCGCGCTGAACAACTGTTGCCTTATCCCCATGATCACATGATGAAAATGTGGGTATTTGATAACCTGCATGTGCTTGTGACGGTTGTAGCGTCCCAAGGTCATGTGATCTCCATTTGTCACCCTCCTAGCCAAGCTCCGACAAGCAAAGATAATGGGGAAGCCAGATTCACCTAACAACCACGTGATTCACTTAACTACTGTAGTGCATTGCTTTACAACCATGGCAAACAAGTCATAAAATCAGGTACAATTCACTTAATAACCAATGGAAATTCTGGTCCTGATTGTGGTCGTAAGTTGAGGTCTACCTGTATTTTAGGATCAGCATGAAGAAGTTCTTTGTGGGGGAATATTCTGTAAGGTTCTCTGGGCTGGTATGAAAATGTAGATTTAGGTATTAGGAGCATTGCCGCCCTTTCGGATTACTTTGCCGTATCTCCTGTCCAGGATTAATTTCTTTGCACCCTGCAGCAATCTGATATACAAGAGAAGAAAAGCAGAATTTATTGTTAATACCCAAAAATCAATACCACGGAGTTCCTGATGCAGAAAATCTAGCTAATCTTATTATAATCTGTTTGGCAAGCCACAGGCTTATGAACTGACTTCGTGTTCAATCATGCCATTCCTTAGCGAAAACGTTGGACGCATTAAAATTGACTTTTATTTCCACGTGAGGCCCAGATGAAAGTCCAACAGCAAACCTTTTTCTGAACTCTGCTTGCCCACTTGCCAAAGAGGACGTCACAACCTGGGTTTTTCTTAACTCGCGTTGAGCGCCCAGGAATGAAACTTGTGGCCTCCTTTTCGAGTTCCAGGCGGACACCATTCGCCCTGGTAGCTCTGCTCCCCGTCTTTTGGGATGAGGATCTGCTCGGGGGAAGCAGCACTCGTCTGGAGGAAGCCAAGCTGGCACGTCCGTCGGCCTTTTCTTCCTGACTTTCGCTGCTGTCCAGCTGAACCACCAATGTTGGGAGTGGGTGGCAGTTCATTCGCTCTCTCCCGGCGAAATTATTCCACATCTTCAGGGCCTGGCAGGCGTGCGCCTTGCGCCTGGTGAATAACTAATTCGTCTCATCACAATTATCCATTCCCCGTTACTCAAAAGGGCATTTCCTCACCCAGTGCAATGGCTCAGTTCCCGGAAGCAGCTCTTTCAGGCTTGACCAAAAACGAAAACACAAGGTTGAGTGTGCTTCTAGCGAAGACATTGTCCTTCCCTCAACTGAACATCAAGAGAATGTTCTCCTCAGGGCTCTTGAGAAGAAGCCACTTGCGCTCACTGCCAGGTCCAGCTGGAGTTACACTTGCTGCTCACCCGGCCCAACCAACTGGCCAGGAGGTTCCCAGGCTCCTCAAGCACAGAGGGAAAGCACTGACCTATTTCTGGAAAATAATAATAACCGTCGCCACTGACCAAATCCCCATCGCTCGATTGCGAAAGGCGCCTTTGCCCGAACAGCTCACATCTTGCAGCGATACCTTCAATGCCGTCTGCCTGTCCCAGGATCTTGTCAAAGACCCGACAGGTGGATTAAAAAGGCCACATGCTAAAGATCTACAGACCACAACCATGAGTTCGCCCTGCAGCGCGACCACGTGAATCCAACCTGAGCCACCCACTTTGCCCTCGTTCACTTTCCGGGACGAGGCTGTATTGACCGAACGGAGAAAAGGACGGTCCAAATGGAAGGACCGCATTTTCAGCTGATGGGGGACCCCGACCGAAATATCACCCGTAAAACAAGAAGAGCGTCGTGTGAGCCAACGAAAGGTCCGCTTGCTGCCGTCTTCTGCGACCCGCAAAGATGATCTTGAGACGTTCAGAAGCATCCCGTGAAGACAACCCCTATTTATATACGCTGCTCCTAACAAAGAGGCCATATTGTCCATAGAAAGCACATCAGTGATTTTTGTGTTTCAGATAATCAAATGAAATTCCATGAAATAAGATTTCATTCTTCTGAGTTGGCTGTTGGGCGATGAGGAACAAAAGTCTAGGGGAAAACAGCTGAATTCTTGCCGCTTGGGTAAAAAATCGGTGGCAAAGAATTAAAAAGTCATAAGAGATGAGCAGACCACTCAGCTCATATCCCAAAGACAAGAATATGGTTTAACTCTTATCCATACTATTTTTGAACCTGGATTTCACAGAGGGAATATGATCAAATCCTAGTTTATGAATTTGCACTAGGTGCAAATTGTGTTTCTCTCTTCACAGTGCCATCCGAGTGCAAAATAATTAAGGGGGGATTGGGGATAAGTCACTATTGGAACTCATATTCAGTTGAGCCCATCTTACTATTAAATAAATGATATTAACCATTTTCTAAATAGATTCGGGGAGTAACACTAAAGCATTTGGTTGCCAGCCTTGAAATCAAACATTCCGTCTCTGAAAAAAGTGACGTATATCAAGGGAAAAAAAACAAACACAGATTATGGGATTCATTCCTGCTGCACACAGTTGTTAAGACTTTCCCACCCAGAAATCTGCAATGTCAGTCTGAAAGATTTTACACTTATTTAAAAGCAATGTTTAAATGCTGTGAAGCTTTGCACAACCTTGATATACTTCTACATTTACATGCTGCCTTAAAAGTGTGAGTAGGCTAGCTTGGTTGAATCTAAAATTCAAAGGTATTGGACATTTGCTTCATCCATACTTCCCCTGTAAGAGAGGTTAGCCAAACGAATTCTTAATAAAGAGGACTGATGAAGGATTTTAAAAGATTAGCTTAAAATGCACCCTTGAAACACTGCGCACTTGAGCAATATATCTATCTATTACTGCAGAGGAATAAATCATGCCAGAGTTCCTTCTGAGCAAACAGACCTATGGGTGTTGGCTGCAGAATTCAAATTGCATTTTTCAACTTTGTACCAACCACCAACATGGAATTCATTCCCTTGACGGTGTTTTGCCTTTGACTCCATAGAAATGCCAATGAGGACTCGAACGTCCAAACTCATCTTTGTTCACGTGAATGAAGCACTGGTTTCACCAACTACCTACATCCCTTAATGGATATTTCTTGACTTGAATAAACTCATGAGCACTTCTTAAGTTCCAGGGATTTTATTCATGTCCCCATTCTGTTCCCAATCAGTCAACTTAAAAATACAAGAGAATGCTGTCTGTTTCTTTTCCAACGGTTCTTCCCCCATCACCCACCCCATTAGAAGAGTTATCATGACAATTGCAAGGTCATTTTGGCCAAATAATGGATGCAATCCACAAAGATTAGGCATGCCCAAGTCACAGTGAAATAATACTGCAGTATTCAACCAAAATTGCATTCCCGGTGTTCAGAAGACAGTGCCCCACCTTGACTAATAGGTCTGGAAAGAGCCATTGAGACCCACAAATTCTAATCCCTACACTGTGCCAGTTAAAGTCCAACATATCCAGTAAAGGAGAACCCAACAATCCTCTCCTCAACTGGTTCACTCTTGAACTTAGATGGATGTTTCTTCTAATATTCAACTGGGAACCAGATTTCCTCTCAATTTCCTCTACAATTCCATGCTCCACTTCCTGGAGTTACAAAGAATAGACCTTCTCTTGTGTCCTTCTCTTGCTCATTTAATAATGAGCAATATTAAAAAATATTGCTCATTATCTTTTCTCAAGGAAAAATCCATCCTGTTCTTGTCCAACTATGTTTCTCGTCTCCTGATCATCCACGTTTCCCTTCTTTGCACCTATTCTAGATTTTCTGAATCTTTGGAGGGTTTTGGGGGGCAGTATGCAAAGAATTTGAAAAGACAGACTCAACGCAGAACAGAGTTGAAAAATTCCTTTCCTTGAAAAAGTGTAGTTCACCTGATCTGAAGGCCACCCCAGCCAGTTCAAGGATTTTGACATCAGCATGGATATTTTACCCTGTGGTCCATCATGTGGTACCCTCTAAATGTTCTGTAACTACACGCAAGCTGAAATTTTTGAAAGCTGCAGTTCTCACGCCATAGGAGTTGAGAAGGAATGCTTGCATCAGTTCTTGATTTATTTTGCAACTTGGCCTTGAGTTCTACCAATGTTGAACGTACCCCTTCTTTCATCTTGGTAGAAGTCTTTTTACATTGGCAAAGCTGGACTCAGAGGCTGATGGCCTCAACCATTTGGCAGTGATCAAAGATTTACTGCGTATTTCTCCAGTCACAATTATTTGGTTTCACCCATGCATCACAATATAATCAACAAAAGAAAAGGGATAAGTAAACATTAACTGCAAACAGAAGCTTTCTTTAAAAAAACACACAGAGAACAGAATACTGACACATTTTACAGGAAATAGACTTTACGTTATGTGTAGGGATTGATTGATTGAGGTATACCAGTGTTTTTCAACTTGGCAACTTTAAGATGTGCGGACTTCGATGCCCATTATCACTCAGCCAGCATGGAGGTGAAGTCCATACATCTTAAAGTTGCCACATGTGAAGAACACTGTTTTACACTAAATGGCACTCCCAAAGGTAGATTATTACTTGAGGAGGACCTGATTTGATGCTAGCTGAATAGTCCACATGGCCAGGATAGTGTAGATTCATTCTGGTCATTGTCAACCAGATGAAGGACGATATGACTTCATGCCTAAACTGGGCTGCACAATTCCTTCCAGGCCACCATTTACTCTTAAATAGACTTTAAATAGCCAGTAAGTAGCATGTTGGGAGCTGTATGCCAAAACAAAAACAAAACGTGTTGCATTTATCTTGAGTTAAAATTCAACAGAGTTAATAGGATTTTTTCCCTCCAGTTGGATATTTAATCACTTTTACCTTGGGTCATATTTAAAACTGCTGTTTGGTACAATGTCTGAAAGTCTTAATGGGCCATTTCTGGAATGTTTTATGGCTCTTTCGTCGTGTCATAGCATGGGCTACCTAGCCTCACTAGAGAGGTGTTTAAAATGAACAGGCTAAGTCATTCTAGAGAAAATAAGGTTGGAGTTGGCTTATCAGCACAACCAAGTGAGATAAAAATTGAGGCACACACCAAGCTGATTCTCCAAAGATTTGGAGATTTTAGATTGTGTGATAAGACATTTATGAGGACAAACAAATCTGGAATGCAACTCAAAGTGCAAAATAAGAGAGTGTTAGTTTCCCTAAAATCACTGACATCCAGCTACTTGCTGTCCCTGTAACAATACACAGTGACTGAATATCTACTACACCGGACATGAACACTTAAAAGCATCTGCGTAAAATGAATATGCTTCTCCTTTCCTTCATGAAGCTATGAAACAGCAGAGATCGCCTTTTTTTTAAGTGCACAAGCTTTAACATAAAAGATGGACCAAGGAGAACTTTAGACGGTGAGAGAGATGAAGCTGTTGTATCTCTGGATGTTCCTCTTGAGGATTTCTGAGCAAGGGCCGAGGACTCGTTCAAAGCGCGGGCGGTCCAGCTTGACACACTTCAAGGGTCCCCGGGCCACCACAGTAGCAGCCCTGGGCCTGTTCAGCAACAGGGCGATTTCCCCTGCAAGTGGGAAGAAATGTAGCATCATCATACATCTGGAGCACATGCCTTTGGCTTTGATCTCGCTTAGTATCATTAGATGTTTCCAGACCAGGAATCTATTATGCAATTAGCCTGCCCTATTTGGCACGTTGAACAAGAAATCCAGACATCAACGTCATCGTCACTAAAATCTACGAAGGAAAAAGAGGGGAATAATTTTTGACTGGAGGAATCCCTTGCCTTGAAGTGATCACAGCTACCCTTTTTCTTTCCGATCCACTATTCTTGTTCTTCTCTGTCTTCCACGCTATTGCTTTTCTTCTATTGCTTTTCCTATGAACTATTGTTTCTTTACTTACACTTTGTCCGATCGCAGTCTACCCAGGGGACATCATGGGAGATAAAGAAGTGCCTCTCTACCACCACCCTGTACACTATCTAAGATCGTTACACTATACTTTATTACTCTAATATGGAGTTCTGCAGATGTGGTGGATAAAATCCCCCATAATTCCCAACTGGCAAGGTTGTATGACACATCCATGACCACCAACCCCCATAACTACTTGAGGAGAGGGATGAAGGCTCTTAGAATTGGGCACACTTGGATCTGCCCAACAAGTGACCCGATGTTCTACAATTCCAGTAATCATGATCGGCACATCTGTAATTTCCACGTGTGAAGAATGCCGTGCATTGAGAGATCCGCTTCTTCCATCAAGAGCCACACTGCTATTTTGTGATGTTTCTGAAACATTTCGTTCAATGGAGCTTACCAAAATAATCAGATGGTCCCAGGCGCCCAACTTCTACATATTCCTCTTTGTCAGATCTACGCTGAAGGACAGACGCCGTGCCCTGGAAGATAAGACCAAAAGGATCAGGCAGATGTCACTGAAACACAATATTCCTTTGCTTAAATTTGGGGAGTGGCCATTCATTCATGCTTTGCAGAAGATCTTCGGGTCCTTCCATTAAAGGATGCCTCTCAAGGTAAAACGGTAGTGGTTCCCCCGGCTTTGTTTTTTTTTCCTTAAACATCATCTTCTTCATCCTTTCCACATTTGGGGGGAATGATTTTGTTCACTATTAAGCATTTTTTAAACCACTTGGGGGGCCAACAACACTGCAAAGCGTTCATGTTGCTGCAAATAGAGTGCTCCTCCTCAAAGTGCTAAAGCATCAACACAACTGCTGCGAGAGCTTTGCCAGGTCGCACACAAGCAAGACGGCATCAATTCACCCACAGTCCTACAGAGGTTTTGTGGGTGCACAGCATTCAAAGGGACCAAATCTGATGGATCAATGTAAGAACTCAGGCAAACCTGTCGCATCTGCCCATCAATGTAGGAACAAGCCACCATGAGGCCACATGGTCACGCAAAGGACACCAATGATGGCATCTGCACCACTTGGCCAGAAAGATCCAAATTTGCAGAGGCCTTTTTTGGTCCTCCTTCCCTCTTTTTCTGATCTAAATAATGGAGACACCAGGCCAACAAATAGGGCTCTGCTTGAGCTGGGCTCCCAGTGACGCAGAGCTTAGGGTTGCTGATTCACTGCTCCATCTGATAAATCAGGTATGTCCAACCTTGGCATTTTTAAAATGTGTGGACTTCACCCGTAGCTGGCTGAGGAATTCCGGGAGTTGAAGTCCACACAACTTAAAGTTGCCAAGGTTGGACATCCCTGTGCTAAATAATGCCTGCAACTAGTTCACAGCACAGACACAGGCTGCACCAGATCAGGGAGGGATTTTTTTTTTCCACATCCTTCCTTCAAAAACAGCCCCATCCCCTCCTTAAGGTACTGAGGGACCCTCCGACCTCCAATGAGATGGGACAATCTGGGTTCCCTCTGCAACATAATTAATTTCACTAATAAGCTGTCAGTGGCTGAAACTGTTAATCCGGGGGGAATCAGGTGAATAAATGGCACATGGATTCGATTCTCACTTGGTGGGCCAAACTCTGAAACGCAGAAACGAGACAACCACCCAACCTGAAATATTTATTGCCTTCATTTCACTTCAGAAAGGACTGTAAATTCCTAGGTGAGACATTTTGATTCATCTCCAGTACCCTAAAGTATGGCATTGGGTAATAGTATTATGACAGTATTTATTATTATTATTTGCACATGGTATCACAGTTGTATTGGCAAACCATTAGGGAATATGTGAGATTGTTGCTCTGTTATAAAAGTGTGACCTTGAGAATTTTGGGCAAGGAAATTGGTGGCTACAGCAGAGTGTTTTTAGGTCAGTCCTGTCATTCTCACCACACATAGCTCAGATTGACTCACTCCAGAAGTGAAAATAACAACAGTTCCCGGGGAACTATTTTCAGGAATTCTTGGGATCAGGGGAGATTTATTGTTTGGCTGCAAAACATTTATTAGCCTAAAGAGTAATCTCTTCTGCCCCTGGAGCTATTGGGAGGTCAAATGTTCTTAAATTTGCCAGAATCTGAATAACCTGAATTCATCATGTGTCAAGATCAGGCTGTTCTTGTTTCCAGCAGTAGCATGCACATTTTTTTTTAATTTTGTGAATTAAACAACCAGTATTCTTTCAGAAAACTTCCATTCAAGCTGATTAGTAAAAAAGGATGCTGAGATTTGGAGATGAATGACATTAGATTCTCTACCCTACCAAAAACTTATTTTACAAGGATATAATTAGTGAATTTGGACATGATTGCGTATTCATGCCATTTATTTCCCCATTCACCCAGCTGAGGAGTTACTCCTAGAGGGTTAGAAGAGATTCCTCCAGGGGTTCATAATCCTTCCTGCCATTTTTTCCATACAACCCAGTGAAGTAGCTTAGGGTTGAGCAAAATTTCCTGGCTCAAGGTCATCAAAAGAGCTTCTGTGTGGCTGAAGATGGACTTGGATCTGCATCTCCCCAGGTCATTCTGCGTGGCTGAGGGTGGACTTGAACCTGTTTCTTCCAAGGAGCTTCTGTGTGGCTCAGGGTAGACTTGAACTTGTGTTTCCCATGGTCATCCAAGGATCTTCTATGTGGCTGAGGATGGACTTGAACCTGAATCTCCCAAGGTCATCCAAGAAGCTTCTGTGTGGCTGAAGATGGACTTGGATCTGCATCTCCCAAGGTTATTCTGTGTGGCTGAGGGTGGACTTGAACCTGTGTTTCCCATGGCCATCCAAGGATCTTCTGTGTGGCTGAGGATGGACTTGAACCTGAATCTCCCAAGGTCATCCAAGGAGCTTCTGTGTGGCTGAAGATGGACTTGGATCTGCATCTCCCAAGGTTATTCTGTGTGGCTGAGGGTGAATTTGAACCTGCATCTTCCAAGGTCATATAAAGAGCGTCTGTGTGCCTGAGGATGGACCTGAATCTGCCTCTCCCCAGTTCTGGTCTAATATCTTCACCACCAAACCACATGACTCTCCGTTATTTAACAACTGACTAAATATACTATGGAAAATAGTCTTTTTTAAAACTCCCAACTCTATCTTAGCTTGAGCCAAGCAAAAGCAAATTTCAAGTCACGTCAAAGCCAATGGAAATTGCCGTTGGCTGCCGCAGTTGGGCTGAATCTGAGAAGAACAAAAAAATATTCAGCACGCAATCGCTTTGTTCACATGCTTGATAATGTACCAGAAATGGATGAGACCGACATTATGCCTCATAGTCATTATTAGCTTGAATCCTACCAGTGGTGGAAGCAAAAGCCATTGAAAGTACAAGTTTGAAAACCACGACACCCTAATCGCTCCAGCAGATGCTCCGAGATTCAACCCAACCTCGAGGTGATGTTTTTAAAACCCTTTAAAAAAATGTTTTTTAAAGACAGAGCAGCTGGTTTTCATTTAAACGCTACACCAGCGTAATTTGGAGCCAGTTCAGTTCAATTTTGCCAGTCTTTGCTTGCAAACACACTCCAGTTCTTGGCCTGCTATAATCATTATCCTGTTGAATAGAATTGCCTGAATAGGCCTCAGGATTTGTGTTTCAAAAGCAAATCCTTTCTTGGAGCGATGTCCACCAACCAATTCATGCTATTCTTGGTTCACGAAAATTAATTGGACAATAATGGGATGAAAAGAGCTTAGTTCAGCCTAGAGAGGCACCAGCTTCAAGCAACAGGAAGGATGGGTGATTTCTTCACTAAACTATAAATTATGTGGCTCTGGAGAACCACATGTTCCTTTCTAAAATATCGGCCAGAGTTGGTGAAAAGTCAAGAACTCCAGAGTTTATTTCTTCCAGAGACTTCCTAAGAAGCCCATAGTAACTCATCTTGACTCTAAAAGAAAAATAGAAGTCAAGAAGAAGAAGGATGGCTGAACAATGGTTGTATTTAATGCAATCTGGCAGGTGGTTTGGGGGAGCTGAAGTCAAAGCAATGAAAAGCTTCTTTGCCTATTTTTAGATTTTATGTACAATTTTTATGCTTTAATATTTTATTTGCACACCGCCCAAAGTCCCTCTGTGAGGGAGATGGGTGGTTTCTAAATATGATAAATAAGATCAATTAGATGCTCCCCTAAAGATCTCTCCAACCTGCGCTAGGTGAGAGTCAGTCTTATTTTATTCAGTGAATATTTCAAATTTCTGTAATATTTTGCTTATGCTTCACAAAGTACCACTTGGAGCACAGCTGCATATAGATTTAGTTGAAAGTCCATAGAGGCCAAAGGGCTTTACTTCTGGATTGCTGACAGCAAGTTGCAGCCTTGTTTTTACACTGAAGCTGTATTATAACTAAGAAACTTCGTGAATCTACATTGGATGCATGACTTGAAAGTAATTGTGAAAGTTTGGGAAACTTTATTAGCAGTAGAGCTAGATCTGCTGTGAGAGTTGGACCATAAGGAAGGTGGAGCACCAAAGAATTGAGGCCTTCAGATTGTGGTTCTGGAGAAAACTCTTGAGAGTCCCTTGGATTAAAGGAGATCCAACCAGTCAATCTTAAAGGAAATCAACCCTGACTGTTCATTGGAAGCTGAAGCTCAAGTACTTTGGCCTCCTAATGCGAAGAGAGGACTCATTAGAAAAGACTGTGATGCTGGGAAAGATGGAAGGCAAAAGGAGAAGGAGATGGCAGGGGATGAGATGGTTGGATGGCATCATCAACGTGGATGGTGTGGGTTTGGGTGAATTCCAGGAGACAGTGGAGGACAGGGAGGCCTGGCGTGCTGTGGTCCATGACTGCGGAAAGTCGGACATAACTCTGCGATTGAACAACAACAGAGATATTTCCCATGACTGCCAAAGAAGGAGAACATCAAACAGCTCCTGAGGAGCACATTCTCAAGGGAGCCATTACCATTCAATGCCTTATGAAAAAGTTTCTTACAACCTCTAGATTATTTCTTATTGAACTTCAATGTGTAGTTTTTGCTTGCAAGCATCCACGAGAAGAATTCTAGCCAAAGGTTACCTGCTGTGGCCTCCAATAGCCCGTAATGAAACTCTATTGCGATCCCTGGTTGTCTTTAATGAAACCCTGCTGAGATCCCTGATCCTCTCCATTCCCTTTTGAGTTCCCTTATGCTAAGGCAGTGGTGGACCTCAAAAGAAGCTCAGAACTATGGGAGCTCCGGTTTCAGTAGCAAAAAAACCTCGATTGTCTGACGAGAGGAAATCCGACTCTGCTACGGGTAAAAACATCGGAGGACTGACTGGTGTGAAGTATGTGAAATGTTCAGTCTCCTCTTTGGATCTTTCCTGGCTTAAGAGAGAAACTTTGCTTTGGTTTCAGGATCTGGTGGATAGGAAGACAAGTTGGCCATGATATGTGGTCACCGTCCAGCTTAGTAAAACAGGGCGAGGGCAGAGAAACTATCTGCCCAAAGAAGGAAGCCACCTAGATCCCTTCGACCGGACTTGGTCAAATGACCTTCCTTCAACCCGAGGAGAACTTCTGAGTCAGCTTACTTGTTGGATTAACCAACAAGCAGAAGGAGTAGAAGGCGGTTTGTGAAGCCTATCTGCATCTCACCCCATTCTTGCTTGCCCGGGAGGGCAATGCTGTTTGAATCCTTCTCAGCTTTTGTTATTGGGACTTCTTTGGCCCTTTGCAAGAAGGCCTACTCTCTAGAGAGGAAGAAGAACAAAGCAACAGGGCTTGCTCATTTGCTCTATTTGGGGAGGTACAGAAATAGCCACCAGGAGAGAAAGCAAAAAAGGGAAAAGAAATGACAATCCATCAAGACTGGAGTGCAGCAAAAACAGCTCAACTGCAGGGCATTTCCGAAGGATCCGCGAAAGGGCAGGGTTACAGCTCAGGCGCAACTCCACCCAGTGGGCTATTAATCACCAGGAAATGCCTTTTCCTTGATCTCTTTCCCCGCTACGAATCAGGGAAGGGGAAGGGAATCGGCCTGCTACTGTAATGGGGGTCTGTAGACTTGGACTGTTGTTGGCTCATTGCTTTGGTGTGCCAAGAAAAACTGCTCTCTGACATACATCACACTCATGCTAGCAGGCTTGCAACTAAGGAGGAGGTGAGGCTTCCTCTGTCGCCGTTTTTTTCTGAGCCCACTGACTTTTTCCAGGACGCAGGAGGGTTTGTAGAGGACAGTCCACAAAGTCATTGTGGTGGTCACAGCGGTGCGGACAAAGCTCTGCTTGATTTTTAGGTGCCGCATGGTACCCGCCTTCATTTTCTGCAACCACATCCTGCGGACCCCTCTCCCAGTAAGACTTCAGAAAAGGGGAGCCTCTTTACGACACCCTGGTTTTCCTTTTCTTCTACCCACATAAGTCACCCTTGGGCTAATAGTCCTCCAAGTTAATTAGTAAGCCCTGGGAGGTATAATGAAAGGAGAGAAACTTCAACTGGTTTAGCTTAAATAGGAACAAGACCAATGATTAAACGTTACCACGTTGAAAATCACCATGTGTGAAATGGATGCTGAGAAGCCCACAAGCAGCCTGGACTTCATCTTTTGCTCCTCTGGTTACATTAGTTAGAGTGCTGAACTATGGAGAAGGTTCGGATTCTGACTTGGTACAGGTAAACCTCAACGTACAACTAACATTCATTTAGTGACCGTTCAGAATTACAGTGCTGCTAAAAAAAAGTGACTTATGACCAGTCCTCACACTTATAACTGTTGCAGTGTTCCTGCAAGTCAGGTGCTTGGCAGCTGGCATGTACTCTAGTTATGATGACTGCAATGTCCTGGGGTTTTGTAATTGCCATTTGCGACTTCCCTAGCCAGCTTCCAACAAACAAAGTCAATGGGAGAAGCCAGCTTCACTTAACAACAGCAGTGATTTGCTTAATGACCACAGCAAAAACGATCATAAAATTGGGCCTTGCTTAGCGACAGACGATTCCATCCCAATTGTGGTCATAAGTCAAGGGCTACCTGTAATGAAATTCCCAAATAATTTTGGCCTGATGGCAATGATTTAACTTATCCATGGCAGACAATAACTAAGTCATAAAGTTTGCCTTTCAGTTCATGCATGGTGGGACCCCCAAGGAATCCTTCAAAGTATCAATTGGTTCATTTGATCTGATTTATGGCTGATTTGTTGTCGGCTTTGACAAATCTCGAATGAAATAGCAACAGTGAAGGAAAGAGAGGAAACCTCGTGACCAGTATTTCCTTTCCGAAATTGCAGCAATATTCTGTCTGCTAAAAGTCTTTAAAGAAACTCCCCCACGCGCAGCCACCTTCCTTTCGAAACCGACGGCAATTCAATCTCAGCTTCCCAATGATTTCTCCAACCGGTTCAGTTCGGCAGTTGGTTTGGGATAAAACCCTGGACCAAAAGACGGGAAGAAAAAATCCACTTCAGAGAGAAATCTTCTTGCAATAAAATCTGTCAACTCCCCAAAATAACCCTGGGAAATACAATAGGAGAACAAGCCAACCGAGTTCACTGCATCACTGCACTCGATCTCCAGTGCAGATCAACACCTGAAAGGTATTTTGAGAAACGAGGACCCTAAATAACAGCCTCAGCACGTGCCCTGATACATATTTTTCCATGCCAAGCCAATGGCACAATGCCAGGAAAGACTCCACGTTCCTCCTTCACACATGCCAGCAAACAAAGGCCATAAAACTTGCAGGAGGGGTGAGGACAAGGGATGGCAGTGGGGAAATGTTGCATTTTAAAGATTCTTTGTCTGGACAAAGTGCCCCATTCTCTTGGTTTTCTCTGAAGCCAGGAAATGTCCACTGAGTCAACATTTAAAAAGAGAGGAAAAAAATTGCCCACAAGAATAGCTTATTCATTGCCTCTTCATAGTTGGAACTGACCTTCACAGTTACCGTATTCGGAGTGCAGACGCCGCCGAAAGCTGCCAACCTCTCTCCCCCACAACAAGTGAGCGAGGCTGAATGTGGAGCATAGGAAGGCAATTTTTTAAAAAAAGAACCAAGAGTATTAAAAGTAGCTGGGTAGAATATCTCAGCTCAATCCTCACCCTTTCCGTACGAAATGGAGAGAAGTCACTGAAAAGTCCATAAAGTCGCAATTGAAGTCATCTTGCTTTCACCAATAGTTGGGACACAAAACTGGGCATAGATGAGAAACCCACCAAAAAGCTTCGTTGAGGAGGCTTCTGGTTGTGGATTGGTGATGGGGTCATCAGCCACAGCGGGCCAAGGTTTTGCTGGATTAGGCACAAGAAATGCAAGACATTTATGACAGGGGGGAATAAGCCAGTTGAACAGAATTCATGGGACGTTCCAATCTACAATGGCTGGAATGAAAAAGGAGAACTTTTGTCCTTTAAGGAGGGATAAAGGAAAGTCTATCTTGGAAGTCAGAGGGGAGGAGGGATGGCATTGCTTTAAAACAGGATGGAGAACTTCCAAAGCCATCTGGAGGTCATCATTTGGACTGGACTGACAGCAAGAAAGAAAAGGGATGGCTTCAATCATTCTGGACTGTGGCCCTGTCCCTTGCTGGATGACTACTACCACCCAAAGCCTGTGACCTCTGCAGATGACTCTCCAGACTTCCTTGAAATGCTTTCCTTCAGAGAAACAAGCAAGAAAGTTGGGTAAAAATTAAATCCCCTAAAACAGGAATCCCATAAGGTGTGGAATCAGGCATTATGATTCAACAAAGATGATACCAAAACAGGCTGGAGACACGTTATCCCCGTTCATGGCCTTCTTAGAGGGTGAATGGAGTGGGGACCATCCAAAGTATGATGACTTGAGATGAATGAATGGAGACATTTTCATTCAGGCAGTAAACCAAATTAGTAAAAATATAAGAACTAGTTCAGCATTTCATGTTTCAAGATCCAATATTTCTGATTTACTTCTGAATGAAGCTGTACTGTTGGAAGGAGTGGTCTGTCCAGATGTGGAGATAAAAATCAGTCTTCCTTATTTGTTGCTCTAAATGTTGAGAGGGAGAAATTGGCTGGTTGGCTGGTTGATTGATTGATTTTGATATCTCCAGGTCATTGTAGGATGAAGGTTTTTTTGACCCTGATTTTTTTTTAATGCCTCAAGGCTAATGAAGGCAGACCAAGCATTGGTAAATGAGAAGTCGGTTTTATAGCCAACCAGATTTATTTGTCTGTCACATTTAAATCCTGCCTTTCCTTCAGGAACTCAGTATATCCAGCACTCCTAATTTCTCCCTACCATAAACCTATCAGATAGATTGGGTGAAGCAAACCACCCAATGAACTTGTGTGACTGAGAGTGAACTACAACCTGGTTCTCCCTGTTGCTAGTTTAACACCTTCACCATTACACCAAACCAGGAGTCCCCTATTCACCTGATTTCATTTCACAGAGACAGAAAGCTCATGGATCAGGAGAAAGTCAGCACACATGAAATTGTCCATGTGAGGGAAACAAGGACAAATGCATTGTGCCCAGTTTGTTGGATTCTGATTTTTACCCAGGGTTTAGACTCCCGTTCCTTATTTGATCTTCTCTTCTTGAAGCTTAATGGTTTCCTTGACCTCTCTTCCTGGATTTTCATTCATGGCGCTCGATCATCTTGCCCGTATGAAAACAGACATGCAACGGAGTTTTAGGAAATGTACCGGGCATGCCGGATGGGTTATCAAAATAACCCAGAGTGACTCGTCGAAGGAGACCCTGGGAAGAAACCTAAACCAAACATCTCACATCACCTCCGAAAAAGGGGGGTTGATCCAGGCATTCTCAAAAGTCAAATCTAAGGGCAAAACAGGAAATCATTTACGAGGGACGAGTGCTAGAAACCAGGGGAAACAGAGGCCAGGGGAGATATCTGATCTAAGGACAGGCTTTGTTTACGTAGGATGTAAGGATCACTTGAAAGGCTGCTGTGTTCCTGAGAGGCTGGGAGCCCCCTCCTCTTCCAAAACAAGGTGGCTTTAAACAGCTTTCAGCCTGGCGCTTACAGCTCCTTGGAAATCATGCTCCTCTCTCCTGATTAATCATTAACCCCATTTTATTTCTTCAAGAGATTATCCTCAAACAGAGTACAGTGCAGCGGCTCTGATCTGGCTGATCTCTCCAGACAATGTTTGTCTGAGATTTGCAGATTGGCTTGGTGCACTGCATGTGCCGATGTTCGGGTTAAATGTCAAGAGGACTATGAAAGGTAACTTCCTTCCTTCCTTCCTTCCTTGAATACATATAGCTGGACTCTATCCTTCTTCCCTTGTTCCTTCCTTCCTTGAATACATATAGCTGGACTCTATCCTTCTTTCCTTCTTCCTTCCTTCCTTGAATACATATAGCTGGACTTTATCCTTTCCTTCTTCCTTCCTTCCTTGAATACATATAGCTAGACTCTATCCTTCTTTCCTTCTTCCTTCCTTCTTTGAATACATATAGCTGGACTCTATCCTTCTTCCCTTGTTCCTTCCTTCCTTGAATACATATAGCTGGACTCTATCC